>JANSTT010000188.1:0-36691 GCA_026745375.1 Platyura marginata
ATCAAAAGCAAAATTAAAAGTGCTTGAAAAATCCTAATGAAATAAAAAATTAATTAATTAATTAATTATTATTATTATTATTATAAACGGCAGATAATTATATTTGTTTTTCAAAAAATTAAAATATTATTAATTATTATTATTATTATATTATTAATTATTATTATTATTATTATTATATAAACACATATCTATAGGAAAATTAAAAGAACAAAAAAGAAAAAAAAAAATTAATAAACAAAAATACAAACAAAAATACAAACATTTTGCCATTGTACATATTCGTTACACACAAAATTTATTAATTTTATTATGTACTATTATTATTATTGTATTGTATAATTTATATGTAAATAGAATAATTTGTATTGTAAATAATTTATTAATTTTAAAAATAAACATTTATTATTAACAATAATATTTTGATAGACAAACCGTAAGCCAATAAGTTTTAGTCTAGATTCTAGTCTAGAGTTTAAACTCTGGCTGAATGCTGGCAACAATATTGTAATTTTATTATGAGCGAGTAGATATTTTTTTTTTTTTGTTTGTTCAATGTTCAAGGACAGCGATAGGGAAACGACTCCATTTTTAGCGATAGGGAAACGACTCTATTTTATAAATTTCTCTTCCAATGGTTATATTTCAAATATGTACAATTTTAAAAATTCAAATCAATGAATGAATGAAATAACAAATTTTTTTTTTTTTTTTTTTTTTTCAAAATTGCCCAATATGTAAAATTGTTGTCTTTATGATGAGAACGGTCATCTTGATTGTTCATTTTTTTCTTTATTTTGGTATATATTCTTTAAATTTCCAACATCATCCGACAAATAAATAGTAAAATTAACCCTTGGCTCTTAAATTTTAAACATAAAAGAGTTAACCAAAAAAAATATTGTAATTCCAATTTGCTCGTTAGTGAATTTTGAAATCTTAAAAATTTCCAGAAAACGTGTCCGAAATCGCTACCCTAATTCGAATATCACGTATCAGCATTTTTGGTCAATTTCAGATTTTGATGTAATTTTATGTAAAAATGGGTCATCATCAAATTATGAAAAAAGAAAAAAATGCCTTTTCTAAATAGAAATTATGTTTTATCAGTATTTTGTGATACGCTGTATCAACAGTTCACACCGAAAACAACGAAACGAGTTTCGCAAAAACTATAATTTTGCTGATACGTGGTATTCGGATTAGAATAGCGAAATGTTCCCCACCAATCCTTTTTCCGTCAATTTATGCCAACGTTTTTATGGTAATTTTCTGTTCCCTGTGCCCCTGCCTGCCCTGCACTTCAGGGGTGTTTAAAGATTGTATGGAGAAATGGCAAAATATTTTTTTTTTAATTGGAATTTTGGTTGGGGAAATGCGGGATGATCCCTTACCAACTTTTATTCTGGAGTCTGGTTCCGTGGACAATGGTGGACCTGCTCAAGTGCAATGACGATTAAGATTGAGAAATCAAATTACTAGTTCTAGAAGATTGCATAAAACTTAAAAGAGAAGAGACTCCGTGCACCAATTAGTAATTAAAGTTTTAATAAATACAGCAACTTTATACTTTCGATATTTGGCATAGCTATAGCCAAAAATTGACTTCTAGTCTAGATAGTCCAAAAACTCCATAAAAAAAACACAAAATTTTTCTTACAAAATAAATTTCTTTATTAACCCAATCAGAAGTAACTAAGATATTAAGAAATTGAGGAGTAAGTAGCTGTTATGTTATGTATGTATGTATATGTGTGTGTATATATATATGTATATCGAAACAATCAAAATCAAAAATAAATAAAAATATTATGCGCACTACTATTTACTATAATATAATCTTTGCTAGGAAAAGAACAAAACTAACAAAACAAAACAACAAAAAATCGATGTATTTTGGATTATTAGCAATTGGAAAAAATCTCAAAGTTTAACGGAAGCTGCTTGATTTGATGCTAATAAATGCATTGATAGCCAAAATGATAGAACCGGCTGAAAACCGGCCACCAAAAAGAGAAAATATAATTTTCGTTTTTTCCCAACGCTATAACTTTGGTGTTGATTTTGTTGCGGTGCGCCATAAACGTCGTACGTAATATTTGACGTATCCGTCTGCGATGGTTCGTGCTGAACTTTGACTTTCAATGTTCGCAGCTTAAAATAGAAATAGAGAATTTTTTTTTTTTCGTTACTTAAAAATTTTTAATTTAAAAATTCAGCTTTTACCAAAAACACACCCAACGATATACTGCAATAGATCAGTGCACTGTAATAGCCGACACGTTGAAAGACTATACTAACCAAAATGCATATGACAATTATTGCGAATTTGTACCCAGAATAGGCAAGTAAATCCAATGTTTTCAAGGTTGTCGGTATATTGGCCACATATAGAGTAATTGAATAGATGATCAGTTCAAATATACTGTATGCGAGTGCACTTGATGCCAGTATTCCCAGTTGTTCTGGGGTAAAACGATTTTGCATGCCTAGAAGAGAAAAATCAACAAAAACAACTGGAAGGCAATTATCATACTTAGACACTATATGTTTGACGGATAGATAGAGTACCCTACATATTTTTTTAGAAGAATTTTACGTAAAATTAAAATTTTTATAAAAATCTATGGTTCGTCAACGTTCCATTAAATATAAAAAGGCCCTAAGTTTATTGATTGTTAGTAAGTGTCTTAATCCTAATTGTACTGGTCTTATAGACATATAGGTGTATATTAGTATAGTCTGAGGAACCTACGAATGTACAATGAAAACGCTTTATTCTGTTAAATTACCTAAAACTAATGCAGCCAAAACAACATAGGTAATATAAGCCATTGTCGGTATATACAAATCCGGTGCATTAATGTCATAACGAGGTTGAACAGGATTGTCTTGATCGTATTTCAATGACCAGTCCTATACATAAAACAATTTATTTTTTTTAAATTAAAATTAGCATAATACCAACGATTCTTACCGAATGTGTAAATGGAAATAGCAATAATCGTAATTTGTTGATAACATATTTGTTGTCGACGGCAAAATAATACTTCAATCTTGTAACCGGAATATATTTCTCAAATTGACTTTCGACTAATTGTTTTCCTTGATCGGCAAGTTTTTGCCCATACTGCATAGCCATATCCTGGACAATCGGTTGCTGAAACATTGCAAATTGGTTTTGTGATAACGGAACATTCGGTTGTAGATTTGGATGCATTTGTTGTGGTTGAGGTTGATGTTGTTGTTGTTGTTGTTGTTGTTGATGATGTGTTGGTTGATGAAGTTGCTGTTGTTGTTGTTGTTGTTGCTGTTGATTGAAATCTGAATATCCAGGATATTGGTTTTGCTGATTCGGATCATAGCCAAATTGATTTGCTGATGGTCCACTATTGAATGGTGTATCAAATCCGGCACCATTATATGGTTGTTGAGATTGTTGGACTAAAGTTGGATCAAATTGTGGTGATATAAAGGGTGCAGCCGGTACAGAAGGAGCACCCATTGCGTTTACATCACTAACTCGTTTAACTTTTCTTCCAGGTCCAGCTGTGTAAAACAAAACAAAAATGTATTTGGTAGAAAATAATGGAGATATTTAAAATCTTTGTAGAAAACAATCATAATTTAATTTTTTACCATAAAAAGAAAAAAAATAAACAACATCCATCGATGGAAATGCTAACAGAAAAAATATAAAGACCTTACCTGGACGACTACCACTGCTTGCGTTGTAGTTCATGGTTTTTTCAAATAGAAATTAAAGAAATAATTAACGAAATCCTTGTATCCACTTAATAATATTAAATAATTTAAAACAATGGTCATTCATACATTCGGTTTTTGATTACACATCATCACGTCAGTTAATGTCGAAATCTATTACATTTTGTAAATTTAACGAAATTACAAGAAAATGTACTTTTTGGAGTATGCTCAATATGTTACTAAACAATTCGGTATTGTCGATATACTCAACTTTAATTGTAGCACTAACTTCCATCTCTATTCTATATGCATTCGGGCTAGGAGTAACATCGTTGGTGATTATAGAAATTCTCATCCCTAACACTATAAAAAGTGAAGTATAGAGTGGCCAACTTTAGAGTAGTCTCATTAGTCTCCAATAACCCTGTTAAGTCTGCAATGTAAAATGTCGATTTTCATTGAACGAACTCTTTAAAAATGTCAACATTTTGTTTTAATTTGTCGGCTCCCGCCGTATTTTGTTTTCTGATGAGCTTAAAATCTTTGTTTTAAATTTTAAAACGATTAATTTTCAGTGTTTATAAGTTTTAGTGTATTATGTCTCGAAAAACAAGATTGGGTTTGCGTTCACTAAATAAATCAAATCATCTAGTAGGTGAGTAATATATTGAATAGTTTGTAAACCTGCATCACTTTAAACCACGTACCTACCTATTTTTCTGTTTATCGTACAGAAACAATCGGAAGTCCTTGCCATATTCATAAAACAGATAATTCCAAATCTGTTCGTGATTCTACACCTACATATTGTCGAAATCCATTTGGAACACCACCAACAAATAGACGACGACAAAGTGTTGCTTCCGATGACAGTAACTATGATGTTTCTCCTACCATTTTATCAATGTCTCAGCGAGCTCAAGCATTTGGGATTGATGTTACATGGGGCACACCACACAGATCATCAACGCCGACTAGACGTACAAGAAGATGTCGATCAAATACTATTCATACAAATAGTTCACCAAAAACCGTCATTGAAAAACAGGATGAAGATTTTTCAATATTAAAAACGGAATCAGCAAAATCTAAAGGAATTTATAAGTTTCTTGAAGAAATGTCGAAAAGAAATTTATTAAGCCAAATACCAAAAACTCGTTCGCCTAGTAGTATTCAAGCAGAAGAAATTAGAAATGCTAGTGATAAATCCGAAAAAGAAAATTCCATAGCTAAAGAGAATATAGATGCTTTAAATAATATAGAAATTCAAGTACCATTTAAATCCACAAATGAATACTTAAAAGATTTCTGTCAAAATGATTCGGATGATGATGTATTGTGTTCATTAGATTTTAACAATAAATTTTTATCAACAACAGATCAAATAGAGCTGCCGGAAAAAACTGGACAATTGCCTTCTACAGAGCCAAATGATGTTTTGACTATTTGTAGTAATTTGGCAAACAGGCGTGATTCTATAGATGATTTTCTATCTTCTCTAGAATTTGATGATGGATTGAAAAATAATAAAATAATCGAAACGATTGAACCAAAAAATGTATCGCTTAATAATAAGGGACTGACAACTTTATTGAAGTCTCCAAATAGGAGTAAAAATATGTTTGCGGGTAAGTATTTTTTAAATTTTTTGTTATGAAGAATGGATCTCAATCGTCCAAAGAACTATTTCTTCAAAAATTGTAAAATGATGGCCGTCGGATTGAATTTCCGAATAGATATTTCTAGTCTGGCTAGGGAAATTTGAGAATCTAGAAAATTAAAGTTCAGTTATTGTTCCTAATTTTAACGATTTGGTCTCATCTAAAATTTTAAAATTACTTTAGAACTATTACTAATAAAATGAAAATTTTAGAATTCGATTTTCAAAATGATTCAATGGATGACATCTTGAGCTTAGTGGAATCGGATGAAATTTTATTGCAGAAAAGTAATACAAGATCTTCGAACCGAAATTCTATTGGAAGACATAACTCAATGCCTGTAGTTCCGTTAAAGAGAAAATCAATAGACATCAAAAATAATTATAGTTCCAACAATGCTGCTTCCGCTAAAATAAGTACAAGTAAGTGACATTTTCTAAATTTGCTTTTATTTTAGTATTAGGAAAAATCAAAAATGTTGATATTATAAAATTTATTGCTACAAAATGATTCTATAGTTTTTGAAATGTTGACGGTATTGCTGATATTTCATGCCACTTGAAAATTTATAAATCTTTTTTATAATTTTTTACTTAGTTTTTTATTTGTATGATAGCTAGAAGATTGTATAGAATATTTGAATAATAATAGCAAGGGACCAACGTTAAATATCGTGATCAATAGCACCACAGCCCAACGAAGGCCTTGGCCCAACTTGTATTGAGCGATTAATTTTTTTACTATATTTCAGTTGAAAACACTCCAATTGCCAAATTCCACAAATTCTCATACTTTAAGATATATTTTCTATCATTTAAAGTGTTTCCTTCGTTGAATTGACAATCTGCAGTTAATTCCTTGAAATAATGCCCTGGATCTACATTTTTAAGTGGAATCTGACCTCCATTCGGCTTAAGGTTAAACTCCATACGAGTGATTCAATATAATCAGATTTTTGGGCATTTATGTTTCATTTTTATTTCACCATTAATAAAATCGTAAAAATCAACACTAATCATGTCCGATTTTAGAGACAAATAATTTTTGTACAATAAAAAAAAATCATTTTAGATACTTCAACATTATACTATGAAGATCCAATAAAAAATTCAAAACAAATGAAAAGACAAAAAAGTATGCCCATTTCAACTATAAAACCACAAAACAATGTACAGGGATGTTCGAAATCTGGTAAGTTATTATTTTCATTGATTTTTATTACTTAACCACTTAATGGACAAATTTATTTTGGATTTTTGGTCAAAAAAATGATCGAATTTTATATATGTACGTTAATATAGGTCTGTATGACACGAGCACATACAGTTAAGTGGTTAAATAGTTACAAAAACAATTTTTTTGCAGTGTTTAGCGGTAATTATGTTGAAATTTTTAGGTTCACCATCTTCATCATCAACATTATCAAAATCTACAAAAATGTTGATCGAACAAAATCGCTTAAAAGCAATAGAACGATTAAAAAAGAGAAAGAGATAGACTGAAAATTATTTTTTATTGTTTTTTTGTATTAAATATTGGAGTTATGAATAAGTGTTTATCGTTTAAAAAAGAAGACCTAGTTATAAGTAACATTTTTATTACAAAGTTCAATACTTTGTTTGTCTGTAACAAAAATTGTGGTTCCAAATAGAAAGTTCAAATGTGAAACGATAGGTTATTTTATACAACATGTGGATTTTGTGTCTACTTTTGAAACGACAATACTTTCCGTTTTTAGTTATTATTGTCATATTGTATAAAAATCGAACTACAGTTTTTACAAATTATTTATGTTAAATAAACAAAGAATCTCTATTTTAGTTTTGAGAAAATTTCCTTTATTAAAAAAAATTGATTAAAAAATATTTGTTGGTTTTTTTTTTCATAGGGATGATAATTTTATATTTTTTCGTAAATCATTTGTTTTTGTAATGATTTCTTCGTAAATTTTTTTTTTTGAGCCAGTCGGTGTCTAGTTCCAGTGTATTCAGAAAAGATAAAATGATTTAACTTTTACCAGTATCCAGTATATAGAATTCCTATCATCCATCATTTTTATGAGCTAAGCGAACCGAATTCCGTTAAAAGCTGGATCGATAAGATTTTTTTAAAAATGCTTAGCACTGGATACTCTATTACCAATAATCGAATAGGCTACAAGAAACATTTTTCATACATTACAATTTTATCTGGGTCCAAATAATAATTCTTTCACAACTTCATATTCCAATAAAAATATCAAATATAGTAAAAAATCATCCTATTTCCTATAATTGTGTTCCGTTTCCAGATGTACACATCAGCTTTCCATTGCTTTATCACATTCAATCGACATAAAACTGAAATTTGTAAGTATTTTTATATTATTACTACATTATTCTCACCAAAAATTCAATATTCACAGCCATCTCTCTCTCCACCACAAACAACTAAAATATGAAAAATGTATTATTCGAAAAACAATATCGCCCCAGATATTGTTTATTGTGTTTACATGTTGTGAACAAATATTTGAACTGAATATTAACCGTATTAGCGAGAGTATAGAACGTCATACAAATCCTTAGCACGTTCTTCGTAAAACTATAAAAAAAAATGGAATTTATTTCTTATGGGAAAATAGTGAGGCTACAAACAGGTCTACATTTTTATGGCTTTGAGACAAGGTACTAAATGAACTAACTACATATGTGTAGTATATAATTGATAGTTAATAAAATACTAATTCATTTTTATAGGTTTTAACTATGCACCTTTATTTACGATTGATAAACTAAAATCTGGATTTAAAAAAAAGGTCTACATATCATTTGGAACCCACGCAAAACCCTTCAGATAAATAAACACAATTTGGCTGTTGGTGAGTACATTTTTATTGCTTTTTTTTTTTTTTTGATTTTGTTTTATATGGAAAAGCTATTTTCAATTATTATCATCATGTCATTAGCATCCCACACACAAAATCCAAATTTGTTTCTTGTATTTAAATCACGTAACTTTTGGTGAATTAATTTGTTGGTGCATTCAATTAAAATTAGCTTACTCCATAAGTACGATGACCATATTTTTTGGTAGCGAAATCGAGGACAAAAAATGGGAAGGTGGGAGTTATAACAACACAAACAACAACAAAAATAACAAAATTCTTTTATTGGATTATTTCATAAATTATTTATTGAAAAGAAGAGAAGAAAAAACAATTAAATTAAAGCGAAAAGAACAAGAAACAAAAATTAACTCTTGACGTAACAAAATTAAAACTAAAAAAACTTACATATTTTATTAAATATAATAAATAAGCCTTCAAAAAAAAAATGTAATATGCAAATACGGGACTAAAAAGTAAATACAAAACATTTTTATTTCTTAAAAAAATTTTTGGTGACAGGCTGCTGAAATACAGAACTGTCCCCGGAAATACAGTCACTGTACCTATAAGGGAATACTAACTTACATTATAGACCTTGTAAACGATATTTTAGACATCTTTTACAATATCTTTTTGTGAAATTCTAAGTTTAGAATATGAAAAATATATAAATGGATCCATCCTCTTTACAGTAAATATTTTATTGTAAATACACGTGCCCGCATGAAGCTTGATAAATAATAAGCCAATTACCATATATGTACATATGTATGTATGTATATCAACTTTTTTACTATTGAAAAAGTTCTCATTTTAAACCTTGAACCTTTGAGGCTCAGAAATTTGGGTACATGAGATAAAAAAACGTTTTTGTATATTTTTAGCAATTATGCACAAGGTTTCCATTTGAAAAGTTCAGTTTTAGGCTAATTGACGAACGGTTGTTTAGTTATCGATGCTTTCCCAAAAATTTTATCAACCGGTTCGTTGTGAAATTATTTTCTTATATTTTTCTTTCTATTTTGAATATTAATATTTCCATCAAAATATTATGATTCGTCAGAGTGCCAGACTAGCTCAAAATATCGTAAAATACTAAGTAGAAGTAGAATACCTAATAAAAAATTCAACAACATGAAAACCACTTTTATTTATTTATTAAGAGCAGTAAAGTGCTCTAAAGTTTTCAAATTATTTCAATTTGAAACATTTCTATGATAAACAACTCCAATTCTATATAACTGTTTATGAATGATACAATAAAATTCTAGAAAAAAAATAAATTCGTAAAGAAAAGATGAAATTTTTAAAATTTACTTTTGTAACGTTTTTATTGCAAATTTACTGTTGTAGTACAAATTTACACTAAAAACATTACAAAAGCAATGCACGAACCATAAGATTGACACCACACGGTACCCGCGAACCGGTAGGAAAACATCCTTGTTGTTGTTCCTTAAAATACTTTCTTCAAAGTATTTATTTCAAAAATACAAAGAAGGGCATGTTAAACGAAAGGAAAGAGGAAGAGGAAAGGTTCGTGGCATAAAGAATAGTTTTTAGTTTGCCTTATGGTTTCATTTTTGAATGCTGACAATTTGCCACATTGATGATCATAAGAGCCTGAGACGTGCTAACGGGATACCCGGAAAACTTAAAATGTTACGCAAATTTTTAAAGTTAAAGTTTGAGCCCAAATTTATATTCAGAATTTCATTCTATCCAAGTTAAGTAGCATTTAGGGTTTTTGTTTTTGATTGGCGCTCCTAATTTATTAGTAGGATCCATAACAGAAAATCCAACTCATGGACCCCAGTGTAATATGCTTTTAACTTGAAATGAAACAATGAAAAAATAGAAACAAGAAAAAATAGAAACAAGAAAAAGTAGAATTAATAATAAGAATAAGACATAACTAATAATAAAATTAATGTTTTCATGTGTTTTATATGTTCAGAGGTTTAGACACTAAAAACTAAAAAATAGATACAAAATAGAAAAAATACACCCAAAAAAATTAAAAAAACAATTTTGGGGTGGTTCAAAAATATGTCCGAAATTTATGGGAGGGTGAAATAGGGTGATATTTTTGGAGCAAAATATCGTCCAACAATTCTTAACTGAAGTTTAAAAGAAATTTATCCTTATTCCTTACCCTAATAATTGAAATTCGTCATTATTAGTAACTAATTTGGAGGTTATCCTTATAATAGATAATTGTTTGTTGCAAATTTTAAAAGTAGACAATAAAATATCCAAAATAGCCACGTTAGTCACAATATGGAGAAATAACAGAAAAAAAAATGTCTAATGGAAACTTTCCAAAAAACATTTTAAAATACCCCATTTTCTTAATTAATATTTCACTAATCGTTTAATTGGCTTTTCTCAAGAGAATTCAGAAATATTTATTTTGTCCCATTTCTTCTCTATATTTATAAGAAGACGATGTTTCAAGGTTCGATGTAATAGTTTTGTTAAATTTTCCAGCATCCAGACATTATAGTAATAAATTGTAAGCTTTCAGGTTAAGTACACATACATATGTAGCTTTAAAACAACAGTGAGTATGTAATCGTGAAAAATGTTTTTATATCAATATCGTTGCATGTTCTTTGTTAGTGTAGAAATAATAAGAATGATTTTTATATTATTTCTATCTTAATGTAATAGATAGAATATTCTGAATGCACAAATAATTAAAACACTGATGTTAATCATCTATTATAAATAATTCAAAAATTACAAGTTAATTATTTTAAATTAATTTCTCGAAACAAGAAAAATACATTCGATAGCTTTTGCAAGAAAAAATAGAAATGAATTTTTTCAAATAAATTTCAATAATCAAAAAAACAAACTGACGAAATAAATTCCTTACAGAACTTATATCGACAGTAGACAATTTCCAAAGGCGAGCCGCTACATTAGCAATTGAATATTTTCACAAAACATTCAAATTGGGTACCACTGAAATCATACAAATAGAATAAAAATAAATACTACATAGCGGCACCATGTGTTCCAAAACAAATTGGAAAAATCCATTCGAATTATAATGAGACACCGTCGACGTGGATATTTTGTTTTCAAATTACCACTATTTGCAAAACATTTTCTATTCTCCGTTTCAGTTACTGGCTGGTTTTTGTTTTTTTTTAGTAAAAAAAAAGTACTCCTACTATTCAACCAATGTACATTGTACAGCAACAAAACATTTTTATTTTCTCAATATGTGTACATTTTCCTAATGACGTCATTGTTTCAAGTTACATCGGTAGTAGTAGACGTAATGCCTGTGTGGCGAAAAAGCTTTCGTATCGTATAGCCGTATAGACTTGCAATAGTGTACGGGTATAACGCTTTTATTAATTGAATGAGCCATACAGGATGCCTATCTGGGAGTGAAGTGGGGTGCCGGGTGCGCAGTTTCCCATATAACCGCGCACTATTCATGCTGGCTTTCTTTGTATATATGCCACACTGATTATCTATTCGATCGAAATTGAAGAGGAAAAACACCATTCACAAGACAGCTGTCGGCGTGTATCGACGACGCAAAATTTTCATCCAATTTTTTTTCTTTCCATAAAGAAAAAGGAATAGGGAAAATTATTTTGTGCCAATCCTGTGCTACAGCATTTATTACACCATAGAAAAGAAATAAAACGAAATTAAAATCCGCCATGAATGTCTATAAGTTTTAGTGGTTTTTGTTTGTTACGTTTTTTTTTTGTTCGGTAATTGTGGTGGACAAAGTTCTGTTTTTTTGGTTGGGTGCGCGTTAATGGTATAGACCAAAAGAAAGAAAAGAAAAGAAAAAAAAAACTGAAAATATTGATAAGAAAGGAAAAAACAAAATAAAAAATCGTATTAATTTAACTGAACTCGACTAAGTGCAATGCAATTGACATGGTTATGCCTTTTGGCCCTAGTATGTGGTACAGATATCGTTCTGTCATCTAGCCGAAGTGACATTTTTACTAGTTCATTTCTTGTACGATTTCGTCGTAATGTAAATAATGATGTAGCTCATGACGTCGCCTCCAGAAATGGATTTGAGAATCTGGGACCAGTAAGTATAATTATTCTTACATGAGCTGTTTTATTTTTTTTCTTCTTCTTAACATAAAAGCTTCTTTGTATTTTATTTACCATATTGTGCGAGATATATGATGTTCTCTTTACATCACGGCCAACCAATAAAGTGATGGAATTTTTGTAAAATATTGCTATGAGCTATGTAATGTATAGGTATTTTCCAAGCATCGCATAAATCGAAAATAAGATTGATTAATTTTATTGAGTTAGGTAAGTTAAGGTTTCACCATAGACTGGTAACATCATTAACAATGGATTTTGCATATTTTATCAAATAATTTCAATCTGGTATAGGTATAACAGTTTGAAATCTTTGCGGGGTAAAAGAAGTTGTATTGATTAATTTTTTTTCCTACAACAACAACAACAACAACATAATGTTGAGAAAAAGACGAGTGAATTCATTTTATTTTATTTTATCAAAGAATTGACGATACTCAAGAACACCGGTATTTGTAAAATTTCATCTTTTATATTGTAGGTACCTAATACCTAAGTGTCATCGTGTGCCACCCAACCATAATAATAAATTTGAGTGCTAATATAAAATCTGTAAAGAAAAACTTTTCGCACCATTAACTTAATTTCTTTGAAATTACTTTAATTACCCTACTGGCTGTTATGATTTAGTGTAAGTGCCTTTTCTGTACTCACTTGTATTATACACCTATTTGTCTAGCATATGGTAGCAATTTGCCAAAACAAAATTTATTGTTGGATTTCTTGATTTTTTTTGAATTTTTTTTTTTTAATTTTTTCAAGGTCATGAATCTGGATGGGAATATTACCGGCGGTTTGTTAGCGAAAATCTATTAGACCACATGCTCTGACAGTTGACAGCATATTCTATTAATAACAATTTATTTAAATACTTATTTTAATAAATCGAAATGGTTAAACTTACTTGTCTGTACGATAAATATAATTGGGTAAATTGAATACAAATGATTAAAAACCCTAGAAATGACATAAAATTGATTGCAGCGCCATAACGGTATTTCGTAGATTTTTTTAGTCTATGAATGAAATCTTCATTTTTTTATTCTATATCATTTTCGTCATATTCATTTTTTCCGTAATCTAAATACTTTTCGAGTAAATGATTAAAAACGCTAGAAATTCAATAAAATTGATTGTAGCCCCATAACGCTAGGTCGTACAACTTTTTGGTCTATGAAAGAAATCTTCATTTTTGTATTCTCTACAATTGTTGACATATTAATTTTTTCTACATTTCGACTACCTTTCGAGTAAATGGATGGTTTATATCAAAATAAGGTGAACGCTGTACCACAGCCTCCCCTATATTTTGTCCAATTTGCACCAAAAACAATAGAGATTTCATTCTAGGTCTACAAGATAAACGTACGGATCACGAGAAAGACAATGGTGTTGAAATTTGTTTTCTACGATGAGTATTAAGGGGCGTTACAAACTCCGTACCAAAGTTATAAAATAATACCCTTGATTAGCATCATACAGGTATAAAAAGCAGCAAAGTTACGATTAACATCTTAAGTACATATGTAGGTAGGTACTGCTATTATTTATAGACTATGTCCAGCAAATACTATAATATTTTATGGTAAACAAGAAACTTTAATCTATTGACTTTCATATAGCTCAAAGTTATTTTACCATAAAAAAAATATTAAAGTAAAGTACGGAAAGAATTAGTGTTATGTTACTCAAAGAGCTCTTGACCTAAATCATGTCATTCCTGTAGTAGTTTTAAATATTAATTGTCAATGTTGTTTATGTTTTTTCTTTCTTTCATAACATGATTTTATTCACGCTTAAAAAGTATGTGAAAAATTCGCTTAAAATGTAATCCTTGGTAATCCGCCTTTGAAAAACTATTTCAGTTCACATAAATTGAATTACTTACTGTTATATGAGTTGGAATTAGATCAATTGCTTATTACAAATTACGTAAACAATATTTCTACAGTCTTTCTCCGAAAATAATACCTAGGCGCGTTGTAGACGAATTGACATATCTAGTCCCCTAGTAATGATGGGATATCACAAAAGGATTTGGGCCCAGCGAAATTGGTTAAAAAAATAAACAAACAAACAAAAATAGCAATTTTTAAATCTCTTAATCTTATTTACCTTGACATATTTTCAATTTTTAATCTTAAATGTTATTATTATTTTTAAATTTTAAATAATTTCCGTACAAAGTACCTCCTTCCTGCATTAAATATTTACGAATTTATAAATGAAAAGGAAACATTCATTTTCAGCTATAAATTCTGTGTTTTTCTAACAAACAAATTATACTTTTATGTGACATGAAAATACTTATGTTGAAGGCTCGCTAAAAGAAAATTATGAACGGAAGTTCTGTAAAACTTTATTTATTATTAAAAAAAAAAAAGAAAGAAATTATCATAGCAATAGCACTTAACCTAAAAAGATGCCAGCAGGTGACAGTATTTTTCTTTATATTATAAAAGTATAAGTAATTATAACTGAAGGGTTAATTTCAAATTATCCAACTTTTCATTTAAATCACATTGCAAACTGAATACGAAAGTTTAAAAGAAATGTGAATGATATCTTGGGGTATCCTGAGGTACCTATAGGAACATATGATGTTTCAAGAAAGTCAAGAGCATATCTACGCTCGAAAAGGATTCCTATAAATCAGTGTCGAAAACTCGAAAGTATTGAACTTCTAGGGTGTGAGTTTATTTGTCTTCTTTAAGATCAAATAAAATTAAAATATTAACGCAGCCCACATCGTTTCTTATAATTATATTAATTTCTGATAAGAATATTAATGAGTAGGCATTAAGTAGCAATATCAGTAATTCATTTAGCCTCGGGGACCATATAAAATTTTAATATTAATTGAAAATCTCTCGTACCCAATACTTAATTGTTGTCTTGTCTTAATTGTTATTTGTATACAAAACGACACTAATTGGTAAGTTAATCCAAAATACATAAAGTGACGCATAAGCCTGCAATAATGCCAAGGATAACTTTCAGACATTGTCCATTGTTTTCTAGATGCATTTAAGAACAAATGAGACTGATACATTTTTTAATGGATGTCCATATAATATGTTGGTGTTCAGATAGCGTCCGTTGTTCGTTATTCAATGTTGAACTTGATCAAGAGAAACTTCTAAGTAAGCTTTTTCATTTGTTTTTACGCTAGCGTGTCGAAAATATACAAATACACGAAATGGACTTTTTTTAACCTGTTACCTGGGGAAGACAAAATATTTCGTTATATCAGTTAACTAAACTGTTAACTGGGGAATTTGCTCCTACTCGTTTCACAATGGGAACTTTTTTCGGCTAAATTTCAGTTTAAGGGCCCACTTCCTTAGGATGGAGTAAGGAAAATATCCTCTTATTCGTAAGCTAAGATAAAAGTTAAAATTTGACATTTCCCCATACAAACTTTAAAGGCCCCTAAGAAGAAGAGGAGTAGCGAGCGACAGTTACATTAAAAGAGATATGTTCGTCTTGACGTTTTGGGTATTCCTCATACAGACAGACAAACACTTTAATCGACAATTTACTCAATCCTACAATGAACATTTTATTATCTGTACGTGGGATATTTAATGGAATTATTTATAAAACGAGCGAGAGCCAAAGGTTTGGGTTTGGAGTCTTTCAAAAGCGATTCATGGCTTTCATTATTGCATTATAATTTTAATAACTCAAGGAAATTATTATTATTAATTACATTACGGAATATCTTAAATGTTTCTAAGAATATCCTTTGTCATTGAAGCACGCTATATCCTCGTTTCGTTAATATACTGCACATGAAATACAAATTATATACCTACTTATGTATGTACGTATAATTATATAATATATATGTATGCCTAAGTAGATAGATATGTAGTAAGTGATATTATTTATATCGTCTTACATAATGTATAGGTACATAATGTAATGATCGTAATTATACAGAACAAGAAAAACCCTTTCTTTGACCATGAATGAGTACCATTAATATCATTATCAGCAACGTAATGGAATATTGTGTGTAGGCTTCAGTCTCTATGTATGTAGGGGAGACCGGGGCGAGATGGCGCAAATTTTTGAAAACGTAATTTACTCGGAAACGGTCTAACATATTCGGATGCCTAATATCTCATTTTAAAGCTTGAAATCTTAGCTATGTAGTTTAAAAAAGTTTTAGTTCTAAGTATTAATTTTCTGTTTTAAAAAGTGAAAAATGGCACTCTTCTGCAATAAGCCAAGTCGCCCCGACCCCGGGGTGAAATGGCGCATTGTGAAAATATCTGGACAATAGCATGATTAGGACCTAGAAATTACAATAAATATACTAGGATACAAACGTATTTATTAATGTATTCTGTTACTTCAGTAAGAAATACGAATTTAAAAGAAAATAAATAAAAAATAAAATAAAAATAGAGTTTTTAACCTTAAGCTTAACTTAATCACTTTCACAGTGATGGAATATGTATTTGTTTTCTCCAGAAGTACACGCATTATGCATCCAGAAATTGCTTGATATGCACTTTTTCCACTTTTCCTTCGCGCCAAGTCGCCCCGCAAAAAAAAGCCATCTAACCCCGGGTGACAATTTTACATTCAATTGTTTATATAAAATGTTCTATGTAAAATTTAAAAAAACTGTTAATTGCGTTAAAATCTACGATAAATTTAAATTTACGAACAGATTAAGTATTACCTCACAGTTGTTACACTTAACCACTTTAAATATAAAGAAAAACTAAAAAAAGAGTTGCTGCAAGTGCCTTGAAAATAACCACAAAAATGTTCATTTATCGCTGTCAAAGGTTGGTGGTGCACTAATTCACATTTAGATTAGTTATATGTTAAATATGCAGAATTGAATACTTTATAAAACGTAGTACTACATTTTAAAATTAAGTGTACTGACTCTAAATAAATTGGACTGCGCCATGTCGCCCCATGCGTCACCTCACCCCGGTTTCCCCTACTACTCAAATGATAATGTAATATGTAAGCAAAAATACATAACTCTCAACTTGCTAACGTCATACCCATTCAAATGGCCGTAATATAACTTATTATCTTAATATGCACCACCAACTTTAATGAGACAATTTTCACAGATTTCCCCAAACACTTAGAGATATACATATCTACGATGAATATATCCATATACAATATAATCCGACAGTTTTTGTTTTTGTATTTTGGATAATGTTTTTCTTAAAAAGTGTTATTTTGGAAAATGTTCAATTTTATTTGGGGGGGGAGGGGCTATTTCTATATTCAATGTACGTGTACCCGATTATGCTACAGCTCTAGCTGATACGTGAATTTACGATACGGTACGTAAAAATACTCAAACCATTTTTTTTTTGCGACACCATCATTATCTACCATACTAATCACCATCCACCCCAAAAAAAACACATCAAAAATAATGTTGTCGTTTTAGTATTTGAGTGAAAGTGGCAAAACTGTTGGGAAAAGGAAAAGGCGCAAAATTATGTAAATTTTCTTGGCACTTCTTTGGCCGTGCACGAATATTTAATCATTTGATGTTTATTGAGATAATAATGAATTCATTGAAATGAACTTTGTCGCCATTGAATGAAAAATCGATTTTCTTAATTTTTAGTGTAATTAGTATGGCATGTGCGGAGGCATACTGTATTGCGTATATGTGATGTGTAGGCAGCCTAAGATACATAAATACACAATGTAGATATATAATTTAAATAATTTATAGACATTTCGAAGTAATGAATACCTAACCTATTCGAAATGTCGTAGCTCATAAGGATTTAAATAAATATTTTTTATATGTGTAGGAATTTCATTGTTTTTTCTTCGTACTCTGGAAGAAAACAGTGACATATGTACAAGACAATTTATTTATAGATATTTGATCGGATGATATGAAGGAAAATATGAAGATTCAAAGCTTTTGAAGATTCTTCATTTGTGATTTTTTTCGGCAGATATTTTTCCTTTTGGTGCATATTTTTTTAAACAATATACGTTCATCATAGTATTAGTATGCCTAATGAGGATGGTCCTCTGTTTTTTTTTTAATTTCAAATTCACATCACAGTGTCATTTAATTTCTCTAGCCAAAGAGAAAAACCGATTCCTTTCGGGAGATTTATCTATCTCTATTCAATGTATATATATATATATATATATGCAATCCCATTCCCATTTATATGGGTATATACAAATTTCTATTCAAACAACTGAAATTTTGAATGTACAAAAATTAAATTTACCATCACTGTCAGAGAGACGACAATTTTAACTAAATTATAAAGTCAAACGAAAATAGAATTTAAATTCATTTATTATCTGCAAATAGCTGAGATAAAATATAAATGAAAAGTTTTTCGACAGTATTTTTTTTTTATTTTCTAACTTAACAAAAAGCTCTTAATCTTGAACTCAAGCTTACAATATAGAAATAAACAAATAAAATCTCTGAATGTCACAATAGTTAATTCAAAATTTATATTTATAGTAGAGTCAAACAGAATTGTTATAAGAATATTTTGAATTTTTCATAAGAAATGTGTCGTACTGCCTACTATGTTTTATAAGACAATATAAGGACAATTGTTAAATATTACCTACTTGATGGTAAATCGTATGTACTTTGTACTGTACATATACATACAAATCCTTAAACTTTTCATATAGGCTCCTTATTATTTAAACATCATTTGATTGAGTATATGTATGCATGTCAAATACATTGTTTTGTAAAATTTTCTTATTATTTTTCTTTCTATAACTTTACTCAATTCTTTTTTTATGATAATATTTATTTAGGATAAAACATTGAATAGGGTTTAGACCAATCATATAAAAGGAATAATATTATGTTGGTTTGGATATGAATAGGTACCATATACATACCATCTAACGTCATCAAAATAAGAATTTGTGGCTTCCTATTTTCCTTATGTATAGTTAGATAACATTGATATTATACTTATAATCCATTGTGGGGTATTCTTTATTCAATATTCAATAGATTCGTTTACACAAAATTCTCTTTGTACCTATGTATTGTATATGTAGGTGAAGAAAATACATAATCAAGTTATATACATATACTATTATATCATTTATTTAATATTTATATGTAGGTGGGTATGGATATTTATTAAAAAAAGGGTTGTTCAATTAATTGTTTTTCTTAATCATTCTTTCATTACAGTTATGTACGTCAATAAGGAATGTTGTGAATTTCTTTATGATTTTATTTTTATTTGTTATTGCATTTGTTGGTTGTTTTATAATTATACGGTGTTGCTTGTTGTTTAGTGTAACAAATACTTGGATGTACCTACGTCCTACATACCTCGATAACGAAATTCTATTTACAAAATTCAAAATTAATTTATTTCATATTTTGATTTTCCTACCCGCCCCAGCCGGGAACCAGATAGAACAGATACGACAATATACAAAGATAATTAATGTGTCAGTGGCACTATTAAGTCATAAAATAAAAAATAAGCCTTGGAGGGAGGAAATATACTAGGTATACAAGTAAATTGTTCTATTTTCCTGTACACCTTTTTCCCAATTACTATAATAGCATAAAAGTCGTTACATTCAGATTTTGTAAACAAAACTCTAGTGCAGCTTCGGGCAATAATCTATATCGCTGCTGAAAGAAAATTACGGTAATTTTATTATATTTTACAATAATAAATGTTAGATTTCTATGACATTTTGTATTTTTCTGCATGAATACATCCGACATACAGAAAGAGCTTTGTAAGTTATTCACTTATTACTGTTTCTAAGATAAATATAAATATTCATTTTGTGTGTGTGTGGGTGTGCTTTTTACTTAATACTGTTAAGGGTTTTAGATTTCACCTTTTGATCTAAACATAAGTCGTAGAAACCTTGTAAAATATCTATACACCCATGGATATTCACTAGTACTTCTTCGACTTTAGTCTTCGACGAAGTCTATTAAATATCTTTGCATTAACCCTTTCGTTCCTGCGCAAATCGCCACCATCATTTATCGATCTGTACTATCTAGTATATATTATTGAACATTTTTCTCGGTTTTGATAATAAAACCCGGAACCTCACGGTTTAAGAGAATTTAAGGTTCTGGCTGAGCTTACAGATTCCCATATTTTAATAAAAATAAATTTGTAAAGAGTAAACCAGACGAGAGTTAAGTTCAATTACATTAATCTAAATTTACATATTTTCTATGTGTTTTTTTAACCTCTTATTCAACGTGTTTCTTCTGTTCAGTATAGGAGACCTTTGTGAAACTTGAAAATAACAACAAAAAAATTCGTTACATTGACGTCACCAAAAAATGTTATGCAAGATGACAATCATAAACAAGTAATTGCTATTAATACAGACACAATACAAGTAATGGGAAACCATTGAAATTTTTTTATAGGATTTAATACATTACTTTTCTGATATTTTGTCAAATTTAAAAGTTATCAATTCGTTTATGACATTCAATTAAATTTGATAAATTTTTTCACATTTTTTTAATCGGAAAACCAATCTACCTATAAATGGAGATTTATATAGCGCATATAATTCCATAATAAATTCATAAGCTTGAAGCAAAGCTTTAGGCATTCAAAAAAAAGAAACGTGGCGCTGGTGAAAAAATGTTACTTAAAAAAAAAAAAAAATTAGATTTTCTCAAATACCTATCGTTTATTCTAAAGAAAAAACAATGAAAACTCGTTAAAGGATAAGGATTAATTGTACGATGCTGATGCTTACAAAAAACTTTTAATGAATAGTAACCTACCTATTATATTATCGATTAAATTGAATATTTCAAAAAGCTATCGATAGCGTAATCTTTCTTTGTAATATAGGAAAATTATAATTTTCAAGATCACTTTTTGATGGTGCTTCTCACAAACAAAAAGAAAATCTAATTAAAAATTACAAAACGAAGTGAGCAAAATTATTTTTAATTTTTTTTATTTGAAACCTTATAAGTACAATTTTTGTGGCAATCAAAAAATTAAAAAATTATTATCGTTTGCCTTGTTCAAAATGAAGGTAAATGCCTACACCTTATTACATATATACCTACGAGTATTATATATCTTTCTATGGTGTAATATATTGTATGATACTCGTAAGATAAATTTCCTTTGAACATCTTTGAACACGCATTTTTGTTATTTCAAATTTATTCGTGACAAAAAATCAATTTAATTTTGTAAATGGTTTTGAAATGAAATTACATCAAATACCAAATGAGTTTTTTTTTTTTTTTATGTGTCTCTAATACTCAATAATCCGAAAAATAAACGAAATACAAAAAATCATTGTACAATTCATTTTGGATCTTCCATAAGTCAGCCGAGAATATAATGAAAAATGTTGACCCGATAATAATTTGTTTTGTTTAGCCAGCAAAAGAAAACAAAATCAATTCTTCAATATGACTATATATGATGAACCTTTACATTCAACATCCCTTAATCTCTTGTTTATATACTCACAAATAATATATTTCTGTCTGCCAGTTGACATTTATAAAACAAACTATAACGACCGATAACAAAGTGTATTTTATCTAACTTTACGAGTATAAATGTTACCACAATTTAGTCTCTATATTACAAACGGATACACACATACATATATAATACATATAAACGAGAGGAGTACCGAAAGGAAATCATTATTTACAAATCATAGCACCAGTAATTATAGTAATAATAGTAATAGTCAAATAAATAAAAACAGTCAAATGGAAAAATTGTGTAACGCTAACAACATTAATTTGAGAGAAATAAAGAAATTTTCTTATTGCGTTCGTCAAATTATACTTTAAGCTTTAAGCTTTAAGTTTGATATCTCTAAAATAACTGCAGAGTTTGTTGAATTTTTACTATTTTAAAATGTTGATTGATTGTCATCTACATATAACCATGCCAATTTTTTTTTGTGCGAAAAAACAGGATAAATTGGAGAAAAATTTTCATTTCACAGGATTTAATTTTTCAAAAAAAAGTATGATTACAGGATATTTTTTTGTTTAATTTTAAAAATAGTAAATGGTAGACGGACGTCATTTTCAAGTTGTTTTTAGTGCTCAGAATGGCTTTCATCGTTTCAATTTGTGGCAGTTGATCCGGGTAGGCAAAGAATATATTCTACTAACTATTA
Source organism: Platyura marginata (assembly GCA_026745375.1). Taxonomy (NCBI): domain Eukaryota; kingdom Metazoa; phylum Arthropoda; class Insecta; order Diptera; family Keroplatidae; genus Platyura; species Platyura marginata. The sequence goes on from JANSTT010000188.1 coordinate 22,510, forward strand.
CTGCAATTTCTTTGTAGTAGCAATTTTCAGTGTTCAACTGAATGAATATTTATACCCATCACTTCGAAATCGGAATGTTTTCGTTCTTCCATTGTTTGATTTTGGCATCCGAGCAATAATTCTTTGCATATCCGAATTTTTTGTGCACTTTTGATGAATTTTCATTTGCGTCGTATAATTTTTGTACAATTTGTTCATCATTGTCTCCACATCTTTTCATACTGACGCCCTACGTAACATCAGATGGTTACAGGATAATTACAAGGTTTTTCACTAAAACACAGAATTTTTCTACAGGATTTTCATTGAAAATACAGTGGTATCCTAGGGAAAATATGGTTATCTATATTATCTATCTATTGTAAAGGGTTACAACTAGAAATCTGGACCATCTTTAAATGAATTATTTTTTTTTCAATTTCTTCATATTTTTATCGACGGTGTAATTATTAAATCTTTTTCCATCAATTTTTATATATTTTTGTTTTAACTATTCCAAATCGTTTTTTTTTCTTCGATATGACCTCAGCGACTAATATGTCCAACACTGACAAGGTTTTTCCTTTCTCTTAATTGACAACAAAAAATTGTACAATTCTACTATTTTTTGCCCATTGAACCCACTTTAATCACAGTTGATTGAAAGTTAAATAATTTCTCATTGTTTTTCGGTAAGAGCATGTGACAAAATGTCATTCAACAACAACAAAAAAAAGACTAAACCTACCTAACAATAAATACGAAAATGTCGTCATATGTTAAAGTCAGTCCGGTCCACATTTCTAGTTGTAACTAATTCGTTTCAATCACCAAGTCTGAATTTAAATTCGATTTACTTTATTATTATATTTAAAAATGGCGACTTTTACGAATGAGTCAATGTTGAACCATAAAAACATGGTTATTTGCGCTTAAACTCTTTAGTAGGTCAAAATTAAATTATACTAAATACTTACCCTAAGTCTTTAAATAAATTTATCTTAAATCATATCATATTAAGTTATAGATAAAGAAATAAGTGGGCGATTATGTAGGTTCATGAAAAGCATACAATAACAATAATCGAGATAGAAGGTATAAATATAATCACTCAAGTGTATAAGAAATTTTAGACAAGAAGGTGTTGTTTAAAAAAAATACATCTGTGAATATATAGATATTATAATAAATATATTGAAGGTGACATTTGTCGCTGAAGATGCCCTTTAAGATTAAATCTATATGTACTATGGACAGATAACAAATCTCATACATATTTATTATTCTATATGTATCAACTCAACTACTAAATATTATATCAAAGATAAGTAAATATTAAATCAAATACAGTCGCAGTTCATGGGGTACAGAAAAGTTCTTCTTCTGTTTAGTGAGTGTTTGACGGAATTTATTCTACATAAGGAATTTTCATTTGGAAATTATTTTTCAACCTCCACTAACCCACCATCCATCATATATACTTAGGTATAGAAAACATACATACATACATACATATGTACAAACATAACATATCAAAATGTAGCCAGTATTATATTTATACATACATATATATGTATACTATATAGCTCTTGCTCGTTATATTTAAATTAATTGTATTAAAGTATAATTCATCGAAATAATTTAATTTCAATTATTGGGCACCGACTGAATTAAATTTGGCATTTTGTTCAGCCAAAGATAATAACATGAATTATATACAAATCAAGGTAAGAAGGTTAGTCGGTATAGAATTAGTATCTAACTTAATTAATAATTTATAGATAATTCTATATAGTGCGGATATTATAAATACACGTTCCATAATTGATCAATCGAAATAATTTCTTTTCCAAATGTTTTCTACATTCTTAAAATAATTTGTCTTGTCAAAGGTTTCAAATGGGGTATGGTATGGTCGTATGGTTAAATGTTTGCTAAAGAAATATCAATATATGATGTGATTTTCGGTGAAATTAGTAATTTTGAATTAATTTAGTTTTGTTATGTTTGTCAACAATAACATCTTTGATATCATCTTTGTCAATAAAGGGGTGTATGAATAGATTCAATAACGGGTGAATTGTATATTAATTTCTAAATAAAAGTAACAGATTTTTTTTAATATACTACATTTCTAGAAAATCATGTTTTGGTAATAGTTTGAAAAATACATAAATAAACAAAAATACGTAGTGTATGTATAGTGCTTGCGAATTTTAACAGACATATTGAATATGTTTTGCCACCGGCACTAATATAGCGTACCTTAAACAAAAACAAACAACATGAATTTTTTATAAATTTTAGTGTATATATGTATGTAGAGTACATATGTTTGTGGAAGCACAAGATTTGTGTACTCATCCACCTACTTGTATGATTTATAATCCTTATAAAATTAACCTCCCCCCTTTAAAGTTCCTGAGTTCATTCACATATGTATGTATGTATACATAAAATAGAGGAAAAAAAACCTTTATGTTAAAATAATTCCTTTGTGCGGAACTTTATCGTCACAAAAGCAATTTTCTTTGTATATAATATATACTTATCCCGAGGGATGTTCAACCAGCAACAGTCGAAATTATGTGCTACGTCGTGTCCTATATCATGTTTAGAAAACGTAAAAAAATCCAAATTAAAAAATACCTTACCTACCTACTATAACTTTTGCTTTTAAAAATTTCATTATTCTTTCATCAATCATTATCTTCTTTTAATCTAATTTTCAAATAACAATCACTTTGACGATTTCTTTTGGCCATCTTAGAAAATATTTCGTTGAGCATTTAACTAGAAATATTCATTTACATTAGATTAGAAATGCTAACAAATATTTCGAGTTAATGACTGCGTTTACTTATCGAATATTTGCATTAGTGCCTAGATCTTAAAAATTACGAGATTTTATGGGTCTTCTACAATTGTAAGTCAGAACTATTTACCCAAAAATGAACTAACACATTTCTATTCATTATTTTGTTAGAAAACCGAAAAAATTGTATACGGTAAAAATGACTAGAAATAAAATTTTACTTGAAATAAGATTATCTATGTTAAAATATTTGAAGAATTACGCGGATTATAGTAATAATTTTAGAGGTAATTTGGGTAGGCAAAAATAAAACTCTCGCTACATCACTGTGACACTCAATTTGTTAAGATTTTTATAAAAAAAAACCATAATATTCAGAAAGCAGATAGGAATGAGTAGATAACTACATAGGTATACTAGATAAGAAAAATAATGTCAGCTTATTCGGTATTTAACCCTCTGTCGGGCGCACCTGATCTCTCAGGCACAACCATAATTGCAATTGTTTCTACTCATGTTTTTCTATTATTCCTATCATTAGTTACTTTCCACTAGGTAAAAGACTTCTTAATTGAAGGCCAATATCTAAGGTCCAGGTTTCGTTTCAAAAGTAGGTGTGCCCGACGGAGGGTTAATATTTATACCTAATGATAATGATGACATGATCGTAAAGAAGGTTTGAAAACAGCCAACTTGCCATCATATACCTACCTACTAATGTTCGCTCAATTAAAATAGCTTTTTATCAGTTGATGTGATTCATTATTCAAGAATCTTTACTTTTCATATCTTCATTCTTTCTTTTTGACTTGAAATTCTACTTTCAAATTCTTTAGTATATTATGTACTCACAAAAAGATGTAATTCAATAGAATAATTTTCAATTGAAATAAATTCACATCGCAAGCAAATACGAAAACAATTTGAATTTTTTTTTTATTTTCCTAACGAGTTTTGGTGATAAGCTTAATGGATACCTTATCGAGATATATACTTACATACAGTTTAAAAGCTTACCAAAAAACCATGTTTTATTGTAAAATATGGTAATTCTATGGAAATTGATAAAATAATGTTGATAATTTCAAAATAAAAAAGTTGTTAAACAGATAAAAGCTTTTTCCAATAAGATTTTTTTAATTTTTCTTTTATCGTTTTGTCGTGAATATGAATTCTTTTTTTTTATGAAGTAGAATAAAATTATATAGTATGCACTTGTACCTACATATTATTCTATAGATTTTTCATTTGAAAGTGAATTAAATCTGGGATCAATATTTTTCTAATAATTAGGTATCGATACTTTTCGGTATTTTTTCTAAAACTCGTCGTTCAATACCCAATATTTTAACGTTAATTGCAAGGGACGTTACATTTACATTGATGCTAAATTACTAACGATAGATCATTTATTGATTGCGGAAAGAAATCCTGAATTCAATTGTTCAAAAAAAAAAACTTTTAAATAATAAAATATTGTTTGAAAATCATCGATTTTAACCGATGTAATATTTGAATATAACAAGAGTAATCAACCCAAGCCTATATAACTGAAAAATTAATGACTAGGCTATACAACATCTACAGAATATATGAACGTAACACTTAATTTGATTAAAGAAAAATGATAATAATGATGTTGAATAATTGTAATTATTGATCAATAAATAAGGTAAAAAATTTCAATAAGTTCCATAAAATGTACATTTTCCACATTTCTTTATACCCAACCTCATCATTTTTGTATACTGACATTTAAAATATATTATGAAACAAACCTACCCTAAAATTCGGACTGATATGTAAGGATTTTCAACGTACCCTTTCCACTCACCGTTACATTACAAGGAAAATATTTCTGTTTTAGAAAAAAAAGAAGGATAAATATGGGTAATGGTTATAATATATCCCTACCCTTTATACTAGAAATACGGATACATTTTGATGTTCCTAACATTTTTAACGAAATATTTTGCGTCGAACATTGACATCTTTGTTATTATACATAACCACCCTATGGTTATGGTATATTTATATATGGAACGAATTCGGAAAATCCTTTTCATAGATTGTTTTTTCATTTTTGTGGGTCTTATTTCGATTATATTATTAATGAATGTATATCCTATAATAAGACACAATAATTTTGTGATAATCCTATATTTTAAAAATACGTTGTATGTACAAGTACATATGTATGTATGTAGTATGTACGATATGTATGTATTTGATAGAATTGTCTTGTAATATATTAAAAACAATTAGTACTTATATCGTTTCTTTAAAAGCAACACTCACTAAGTCAAATATAAGTAATATATAGCAAGATTGACTTAGTGCAATCAAATTGCACCTAAAACCCTTCTAAATATCTAATTGCGACTTATTTTGCCAGTATAAAACATTGGAAAATTTATTTAGTGAATTCTGCTTTTAAAAAAAAAAGACATGACCTTTTTAAATATTTATAAAAGTCGTCCGATACAGGTAAATCTGTGGAATTTAATTGATTCAATTACCTGTGTATACAGAAGAAGAAAAAAAACGAAGGCAAAAGAAAAATTATGACATTTAAATAAAGGAATTTTCTACAGTTAACACAGAAAAACAATTTACCTTTCTGCCGGTATACCGTTACCCACCTACCAACCTAAATATTATTTTGTCAAATTGTATAACGGTAGAGGTGTTGTACGTACATATATCTATGTAATATAATTGACATGAACGAACAATATTGATTTAAGATATTATAAAACATGACAACGAATTTTTTTCGGTAAATCAGTAAATCTCGGCATACTATTGATGAAAGAAAATTTAATTATTATAAAATACAAAACGGTGGAAAAAAAAAGATAATAAACTTCTCCACGTATAGGTACGTGGGTTTTTTCATGGAAAATCTACCGAAAAAAAAAATTTTGATCATTAAAATTTAGCAGGTGTTAAACGTCCAATTAAGCTTTATAAACTTCTTAAAATCGTAAAATTAATATTAATTTGATTTTATTAAAAAACAAATTGATGGTGAATATAATACGTAATAATGCAATGCATTATGTACATGGTTGTATATAAGATCTAAGTAACATCAAATGATTAGTCACAGTTATACTAAATTGTCATTCAAAGTATACAAAGTTCATTTTTGCGCACATTAACCATTTTTAAATTTCCAAAAAAATAGCAATGCGAGCTTACTCTTCACTTAAATGTTGTTTATTTAAATATAAACTTTCGTTATTGTGAATAAATTTTCTGGTTAAATCATCAACTTATTTTTGTTGAAAAAACCAAACCGGATAACATTAATGCGGTTTATCAGTTTAATACTATAAGTATTTTAAATACACATTGTACAAAGTACGTGCTTGCCAAACATATGTACAGTATAATTGTAATCCGTACAGCCCACACAATTTCTGCTAAAATAATAATATTAAGTAAAAAAGGGTCTATATAAGGTTTAACAACTAGTAAAAGTTATGAAGTTATAATATACCCAAACAGTAACATATTTTCCACAATGAATTCCACTTAAGGGATAACTTATTCTATATAGTGTGGAACGATGTGAAATGCTACAGGAATTACTTGAATTCATAAGGTCTTTAAAATAAAAGAGAAAAATATTGTTGGAATTTGGTGATTTTTAAAATCTCTATTTTGTAATGACATTTTTAGCTTTAATTTTACTCTTTATTATTATTATTATTAATTTTTTAAAATTTAAAAATCTTCCATATAATATAAAATTGAATATTTTAATAAAAGGCGTTTTAAATTTATTGTCGAACTGGTGTATGACCTGGGGCCGAGTGGTTCGGATTTCACCTTGAAATTTTGTAAATTCCTCTCCAACAGTTAAACACGTGATATAGACTAATATCTTATTCATAATTCCAAATGAATTACGTATCAGTGAAACTTGATATGTGAGTGTGAGTAATCTAATTTACGACTATGTAGGAGAGAACACCAAGAGGAGGAATAATATGCGTTAACCGACGACGCAAAAAATGGACAAGGACAGAATTTGTAGCCTCTAAGTACTTGGAAAGCATAAGCAAAATGTCCTTCCTACGAATATCGAGTTTATTAATTTTAACAACAATTTTATAAATCGATACAAAATTCTGATAAATTATTACCATAATCAAGTAATTTCCAAAAAAGAAAAAAAAACTGAATTGAAAAATGGATGATGAAACCTCTGTCTGTGTCATCGAAATTAATTTTCGTTCAATAACAATTTACATAATATGTGTGTTATGTCAATTGGATACTAAAAAAAAATCTTCTCTTAGTACATACCAACATTACCTACGTATTAAGCCCTTAAATACATGATGCTTAATTTATATGTCAATTCCATTAACATCAACATAAATCGTAGATAGATTTTTTTCAGGCACAATAGATCTGGTCACAATAGGGTTAGGTCAATCTCTGCAATTCAATTGACATCTAGCTCAAATAAAAAATAAAAATCTTTTTTGTATTATTTTTTACATTCATTGGCGTTATATAAATACCGTCGGTTTACCGTCCTATCGCCAATAAAAATGACTTTCCCCATTCAATATTATATGTACGTACAGTACACATACACGTACATATATATTTGTATAATGCTGGGATGTATGTACAACATTCATAGGTGTAAATATAGCTCTATCACTGCATATAGTCTGTAGGTCTATGTTAATATTGAAAGCTGAGAAAATTGGGGCTGTCTTGTTGTTGAATAAATAATGATTTTATCCAAGTTAACTTGAAATTAGCTAAATTTATTTTGATTGCTTATTTATATAATAAATTCATGATAATCGCTTTTAAATTTATATTGATTAGGTCGTTTTAAGTAAAACAATATTTATCAAAATCTCATTCTTAATCTAATTTTTTTTTCATTAAACTTTATGAAGTAAATCACACTGAGAATAAATTTAAAATTTCCAGTACCTTCCACAAAATATAATTTTTATATCGATATTCAAATTTTATTTTGTATCCTTACAAGCAATTTTACGAATATAACGGTTTTGAAACCATTTACTAACCACTTTGAAACGTTGTCTAGTGATTTGTGTTCATTTTTATATTTTTTGATTTCTAAGCATCCCTAAAGATGGAAGGACATTTTATTAACGTCATAATAATATAAGCAAAATAATGTTTGACAATAAACATTAAATTAATGTACAATAAAATGTTGAAGGTTATTTTCTAACCAGATTTGAATAGATATGTATGTGTTGCTGGGGATATATATTTGCATGCATGTATAGAGTATTTAATTTTTATTTGATAGAGAAATACTACCCACAGTACATATATAGATTTATAGCCCTTAGTTGTAAAATAAATAAATTGGGTTTCTCATTCCCCATATTACTGCAGTAACACACAAACACACACACACACTCACACACGTCCATAAATGCCTTCGGGATATATTTATGGAGAATTTTTATTACTCGTATGTACCGTTAAAATACGTTATTTGTACATGGTTTTTCTATGAGCCTAAGTTTGTGCGTGTTATGTCCATTAATGTTTTAATAGATATGATTCGTATAGAAAAAGTACATTATTTTTAATGAGAGGCATTTGGGGCGTCTGAAAGCAGAAAAAAAAATTATAGAAAAACCAGAGCTTATTTGAATTGGTCAACATTAGCTTAAGATATTAAATTAAGTCTCAAAGTTTTATCGAAAAGCTGAAACTTGAATGATGCTTAGCTTACATTTTTATTTCAACCTTTTGTTAAGAGTTTGAAAAGAAGTTGAAGCATATTTATATTACCGATCACGATGTACATACATTATGTACACAATCATGTCCACTTATATTACATAGAAATCTAGGTTATGTACATATAATGTGTATGTACCTAAAACTTTATAAATGTTTATCGGTAAATTATGTATAATTCTAAGTATCATAATTAAGTATATAAATATTTAATTAAAGTAAAGTTTTTCCAAAATATCTGAAATCAATATTTTAACGTTTACATGACAAAATTTTGAAATTTTAACTTCTTTCGTTCTGGAATAAGGGAACTTCTTTGGTTAAAGCACGTATACAATAAAAAATTTCCAATCATATTCTAACAATATATCTAAAAAACAGCAGAATTGTGAAATGCTCTACAAACGTGATTTTAGATCCAAAAAGGATATTGATGGTTAGAGGGTAGTAACCTCCAACAAGTTTTCCTTTATGTATTTAATAATAGAAACCTTTACTAAATACACAAAATACAAGGTTCCAAATCTAGATGATTATTTAGTGTAAGGGACTATTGTAAAAAGCTTTTTAATGAAAAATCTAGTAAAAATGTCTTCATGATTTTGATTTTTAGGCGGTTCTTTTAAAAGTAACAACATTTTCAACTTTCAATAACTATTAATAACTCTCTATAACCGAACATACCATTCTTGCCTGAAATGAATATGGACAAATATCTAATTTATGATTTTGTATATTGAGAATAAATTAAGGAACTCTAGGGTAGATTAAAACCAGATTTTAATAAATAGAAAGTGGTCCTGTCCCCGGATTCTGGTTTTTTATGACTACAATAGTATGAGTGATTCCCATTTATTAACAAATGGCAGTAGTCATAAAGAACCAGAATCTGGGGGCTGGTGTGGTAGCGAAATGGAGGTAGGAGTCATTCTGTTTCCCAGTTCCAACTTACGTTAAACTCATAATTTTTAAAAAAAACACAATATACCGAATAATTTTGCATTGTATGTTGTATGGCCTTCAAATTTAAAAATACGCAATAACGAATTTTTCATATTTCCCCACTTGATCGAATTTATATAACATGAATATCTTAAGCACAAAAATTTTAAATTAAAATTTTTTTTTTGAGTGTTTTTAATTACAATTAACTCTTAAAAAATATCCACACAAAAAAAAGACCTATCCTTATTGAAGTAATATTGCTTTTACATATTTATTAAAAATTATCTCACGTATACCTAACCGTAGTACCTAACCGTTGTACCTAACCGAAAAATCAAAGTTTATAATTTAATGCAAATTTATTATTTTTCAAAAAAAAAAAAGAAAGAAAACATCAACAAAATTGTCAAAATATATTATTGCTACCATTAAATTAAGTCATGAAGCCTTTTTTCCCTCTGTACCCTATACAACTTTACGTAGAAAATAATATTCAATTTGACGAAAATGGAAGGAAAAATTAAACATAAAAATCTAATTTTAGCAGCAAAAATAGAAAGAAAAAAAAAACAGCAAAAGGAGTTATGCATAATGTAATCATGACGGCAAAAAGAAAGTAAATGGAAAAATTGTCATTATATTATATATGGGAGAATATATACACATACCTATATACCTTTGTTTCACTGTCCGTAATTCAATAATAAATTAATTGAGTTAGGAAATTGTCTCCTGAAATGCACTGGGCTTTATTTATTCTTATGGGGGTATAACACAGGCATAATGAACGGTAAATTATTCTAGCGATAAAAAAAGGTTTTTGTTTTATGTATTTTTTAAATTAAACATTTATTTAATACTCTAGGGTCTAGGTATACTAGACTTAGATATGGCAAATAGTATAAGGTTGACCGGTTTTTCCTTATTTAATAAAAATAATCAGACATTTTTCTGATATTTTAGAAAAAAAAAATAAAGTAGAAAAGTTAATAAAACCGAAAACGAAAATAATAAAATTATGTCACTCAATTTAATAATACAGGGTAATCCATTTCGAGTTTGCTATGTTGGCAGCACTGTACGTACATTAGACAGCTGTCAATAATCACACGTGTTCGATGTGCCAAATATTAGTTTCCAACAATACATTTACGAAATGCCAATTCTGAACGAACTGTATATCGAAATTAACGCTGTTAGATTATTTTTTGTGGGGTTACGCTCAGAGTCGTCTCTACGCCGAAATACCCGAAAAACCAACAACCGCCAAGTAATAGCCGAGAAATTATCCGAAATTTACGAGAAAGTTATCGAAAATTGCCTCGAAAGGATCGGCTGGTACAAAAGGTTCAGGGGCGGTCATTAAATTGATATTATTTTTCATAATTAATAAAATTCATACATAAGTACAAAAATCCGAAAATATCCTTAAATTTGTATGTTTTTAAAAAAAATAATACGGAAATTAAAGTTAAATTACTCTGTATTTATGAAAATGATTAATAAATTAATTTCAAATTCAAAATCATGTGATTTTTGTAAATGTTGTAACTCTTCCTATAATTCCTTTCTTACGTGGAATTTATTTTCTACAAAACAATAACACAATGTACCGATAAAAACCTCCTTAAGCCTTAAGTAGAGTCATTTTCAAGTGAATTCCATTAATTTAATTGTTATTAAACTCTGCAAAACAACTTCAACGCAATTTTTTAGGGATTAAAATGAAATTGAACAGCAGTAATACTTTGCTAATTATATATTTATTTATCGCCTACGTACCGATTCAAATGTAGAGGTACTCATTAAAATGCTAAATTTGTAATTTCGAAACTTTTTTGTAATTGAGGATGACATGATGTCAACAACTTTCTCTATTATGTATAATTAATTTTCTTTTTCATTGTACATTTTGTGTTTTTATACGATCACAGTTAACGAAAAAAAGATTTTATCAAAATTTTTTAATAAACCGTTGCTCAACAAGTATGTAGGTATGTGTATATTAGGTTAGCCCTAACATAAGAATAGGCAGGCACCTCTCATCACCTTATTTATCAAAAATTTAAAGTTGTTTATTATTACTTTATGAACATCTTGCAAATTATTTAATGTACAATTTGTCATTTTTCACTTTTCCCAGTCATATTGTCATACAGATTTCTAATGAAATTTTATCGTCTTCTAGCATAAATGACATTTTTCGACATAAAAAGTTACTGACAATTTCTGCAGACAATGTTGCCGTAGTATATATAAAACGTCTATAAAGTATATAAAATTAAAATTTATTATCGTGCTGTTAGGAGGCAATTTCAAATATGTCTAAAATAGAAATGGAACGGTATATGACAGAACAAGATGAAAACTTCTAATATTTATGAGAAAACCAATCTTCGAAGAGGTTCCGTTTCCTTTCTCATTAATTTTCAATTCCCATTACACAAGTCTATATTCGTATAAATATTTTACCACAACTAATTTTGTTATCAATATTTAATTTGGTCCTATTTTGGGGTACGGCTCTATGATGCGCTCTATCTATTCTATATATACATAATGTCGGTATGTATAAGTATGTATATAAGGTATATGTATATGTATGTATGTATATGATTATAAAAGGAATATTTTGGTAAAAACAATAATTTATCTAATATTTTCATGTTTCATTCAAATAAAATCCGTCTTATGTGGAACTGCGTTGGTGGAACTGCTGCTATATAATATTTATTTATTCAGTAAATAAATTTATACTTTGAAATAATCTTGTGGGAATTAAAATTGATATCAGCTGTTATATAGACACGAGTTTTATATTATCTACATGTACAATAATACTTATAGAATATTTGTATATACATATGTAAGAGTTATTTAATTGTATCGTTTAAGAAATTATTATGTCTTATTAAAAGATTTTATAATTAATTGGGTATTAGGAAGGCTCTCATTAAACATGAAATATATTTTTACTCATATAATTTTGAATGGAAAATATCTATTTTTGTTTTGAGATGATTATTGAGGCGTAAAAAGTAGGGTAGTTTTTATTAATTGAACGATTATTGTAAAATCAGCAAATATTATATCTTTAAAAAAATGGTAATTTGTAACGCTATAATAACAGAATACATATATCCCGCCTACATAAAAAATCAGTAAAGAAGGGATAATTGGCTATGCCGATTATAATATAGGGTACGGCGTGGATAGTTGGTACGATTTTTACATATTTCTATATAACTTGTTTATTATATTAAATAATCCAATAAACAAATTTTTAATACACTGTACTACAGCCTCCCCTATATTTTGTCCGATTTGCACCAAAAACAATAGAGATTTCACTGTAGAAGATCTACAAGATAAACGTACGGATCATGGACGGACATTCATATTTCAACTTAGAACTACACAAGATAGACAATAGTGTTAAAAAAATGTTCTACGATGAGTATTAAGGGACATTACAAATTCCGTACCAAAGTTATAATACTCTTTGATTAACATCTAACGAGTATAAAAAGACTACAAAGTGAAAGGGACGAAGCTTCCCACAGTTTTTAGAATTGAGAGAAAATTAACATTTTATAGTAATTTTGTATGACATCTCCATTAGCAAAGCAAAGTATCTGATTTTTTTAAGACTCACCAAAGAAGTAGCTCTATTTGTTCACATCTAGATACGAGCACCAGTTCACCTTTATGTAATTCTGGATTCATGTCATTCATAAACTATCTACAATATAATATCAAATTTAAACGAGAAACCGACCTACAATACTGACATTGGACATCAAGAGAATTTGTAAAAATTCCCTTAAGAAATAATGTTAATTTTGACAATTACTGTAGTTACTTAGTGTAAGTACATATTTCAAGATACGAGTATATTCAGAATCTGTTAAAACTTTATAAATCTTGAGCAACTCTTCAACAGACCTTAATTCTTTGATCTTTTTGGAAATTTTGTTGATTTTGGAATAACGGTCAGTTGTGCTTGTGATTGATCAACTGTCCTATTCAGTTAGGTTTTCGGATAAATTTGTTATTGCTTTGCTGTTATAATGTAAATAGGTTTAAGAAAAATCATATTCAATAACGCATACATAAAATTTGGTAAAAACAATTCATCAATAATCATATACATCCAACGCATCAAAACAAACAAACAACTAAATCCTTTAATTGTTTTCTTAGGATTTATACGTAGGCATGTAAGAAACATTACATACATAATATGTCCATCGTATATTCTACGTGATTCAATAAAAAAATTACCTATTCAGATAAAACGAAGACGTAGATTAATTCGATCTTTAGCTGGCATCCCCACATCAGGAAGTTGACAATTTTAAATCGTATAATCTAAATATTTGAAACAAATAAAAAATATATATATAAAATTCGGTAACGTGACGTAACTGCAAAATCACATATCTACATACATATATAAAGCTCACCTATATATATATGTATATATCGACTAATGCTAATGTATCGAAAGAAACAAATTAACTTTCGTTTTTGGTATTCGAATCTGTTTATAAATGGGAAATGGTAGAGCATACACGTATAGAGACTTTAAATTAATCCTATTTGCAAGGGACAATATAATTTCGTTTTTACTACATATAAACAAACATTAAAGAACCAAATCAAATTTACAGTCGTTCTTTC
>JANSTT010000199.1:0-14402 GCA_026745375.1 Platyura marginata
TGGATCTTTGGAACTTTTTCTAGTTCAGTGTTTAGAACTTTTATTATTTTTCTTCCTCCTTCACTTGTCTATATTTTGTTTATTGGTATTTACGATTTAGTAAATTTTAAAGATATTTCTCTAAGATATTGTACAGCAAATAATAAAGCTCCCATTTGATTCAAGTAAGGATTCATGAATCTATCATATGAACAATCTATAAATTTTTTTTTTATTGAAAAATTTTAGAAGAAAAGGGGAGAGATGTAGTGGGCATGGAAAGGGACTAAAGGAAAGAGACATTCTATATGCAAATTGTACGGAGATGGGCAGAATTTTGTCTTTTTTACTTTCCTAAGCTAACATTTTACTAAAACTCCCCCATTCAAATTCCTTAGCTGAAAAAAAAACAATAATTACTATATAAAAAAAATAAATTAGGGGGGCCGTCAAATTTTGATAGATTACCAGAACTCGCAAAACTAAGTTATGTCCCAAATTCCAGGACGTAGGGAAAAAAGTTGGTTAAAAACGTCTCAAAAATGAAAATAAACCAATTTTGAAGCTACGCTCATATACGGCGTACGGGTATAAAAATAAACATCAAATAGGACTAAAGTAGTAATCGAACCAATATTTGATTATTCTAAACTTTTTCAGTTATTATTGGCAAACTATTTGCCGTACACAAAGGTATAATTAAAAAAATAACCTTTATTTTTTATGCACATATATCCGCCTCTTAATTTAGCACATCCTTAAATTCGCTCTGTATACCTACATAATTTTGTATGTGAAATATGTTGTGAATATATGTAATTTAATAAAGATCAATTTTTACCTTAAAGAAGCTAACAAATGCGCTTTGATCAGATTGTTCAAACACATTGCTCAAATTCATTATCTTATACATATTATATTATGTAAGTAGATAGGTGTACTATGCTATTCAATGTTTCAAAATCTCAAATCTAAAATAATCTGGTAATTAAATACATTCTTCAAATATTTATGATATCACTCTATGCTTTACCACACCATATACTTACATTCATACGCCCCCACCTACCACCTCTTAACTATACAGCGCTTTGTTTAGATTTATAACTTTTATAATTTCCCGAATTTATTCTACCTACACACACAGTAAATGTCTCCATAATTTGATCGGATATATGACTTGAGTATTTGAATTTGTTCATTTCCTACGTAGCTAATCGACCTTTTGACAAGAAAAATGTATTTCCCATACGAAAATATTTAGTATGCCATTGAATATTATATTTTGGAAATTTCCCTTAAATTTATAGATGCCGTCATCGCATAAACCAAGTATTAATATACTCTTTTATAGGTATACTATACTATTATGACTCTTATACCTATATTTATACCTAATACTAATTTATATTAATAGTACCATGTTGTGCAAGCAACAAAATGATATTTATGCTTTTAACACCAAACATGCACGCAAACTATACTAAATAAAACAAAAATAAAGTAAAATTATTATTCTCATAGAAATTTTATGGAACTGGTTTTCCAGTAAAATGCTTTTAACAAATAAATAGTCTACGAGTTCGTTTAATTTAAAAAAGCTATTTGTTATTTTGTGAATGTACATAATTCCATCGAAGGCCGTAGAAAAGTGTGGCTTTTGCTTAAACTTTCCAACATTTAGAGAAAGACGATTTTTTGTGTAGATTTTCCCAATTTTCCCTTAAATTTTCGATACAAAATCCATATTCCATAAACTACAGGATCATTGTTTGGAAAAATGTTTTTTTATTTAGTGTTAGTTGCTTCGAATATCTATCAGAAAAAAAAATATTTGGCCGACCAGCGATCAATATAGGAAGAAAATCAATAGAAAATTGCTTTAAAAATGTCAATTAAAGATTAGTATTAGATCGAGACTACCCGCAAATTAAAGCTTAGAAATGTACAAATCTAACGATGTATAGAATATAGATATTGGAATTTAACTCAATGTTTAGTATTTATTATGAATTTTTCAAACTGAAAATTCATTTTTCTTTCGAAATTCTAGCCATTTTCAATGTAGCTACATATATATAGATAGAAAATTTCTGGAAATGTCAACAAACATATTCGGAATAGAGAAAAACAATTTTTAAGAAAATTTATTATTTTACGATGTTTTTGTTGTTGTGTAATTTTCTTGTATTTTATACACTCAACACAATACTCATAAATGCATACATAGGTAGACTGTAGATAGCTTTATAGTAATTGTTGTTATACATACACCTCTATATATATATATATATATATATAGAAAGACATTGTTTTCCTTTCAAAAAGCATTGACATAACAATATTAAATCCAAGAATGAACCCTCCAAATAATAAAATTATACATATTGTATAAATGTACATTATATATATATGTACATACATATATAGCATACGTTGTGAATTGCTTTAACCCACGACAGATAGAAAATAGAAATGTCCAATTCTTCCATTGACATTATGTATAACAGGGTGATTCGAAAAGGATGTGCTACGTTGATTTGGTATACTAATCTTCTTTAAAAGCAAACAATTGTTCTTCCAAAAGGATCTCTGTAGGTACCACCCCTATTTATATGAGTTTAGCACATCTTCTTCTATATATTAATCGCCCTGTATATTATTGATGGCTGGCTGTTGGGAAATCGAAGTTGATTGTTCTATGAAAAGGTAAAGTCGTGAAATGGTAAATAAAATAGTATACATAGTATAACCATTACAAAAAATGTAGGTAGGTACAATCTATTCCAATATCAATCTATTTTATTATATAAATGTTTGGAACAGTCAGTATTTTATTTGGAAATTGACAAAATATTGAATAAACGCCAAAATACTTATTTGCATGATTATACATGTTATGCAAGATATTCTTCCCTACAATATTATTGACAACTGAAATTCAAATGTGTAATAAATTGTAATACATAACTACTTAAATATACATAAATAGGTTATTATGTAAACAACAAAACTAACCCTTCTGTATACATATTTTAATAAGATATAAATGCTAAAATGTTTATAATACACTACCTTAGAAAACCCTTGTATTGATTACTCGACAACAAACATTTTGTATCCACTCTTCTTCTTCTTCTTGGAAAGAAAATCTGACCCACCGCCATTCACCATTCTATTATCGGGCAACTCAACACCGAGTATACCAAACTAATATGATTTGATACGATTTGGTTTATCTTTTTTATGGATAATTTGCATAAATTAGGTATCGGTACAAATACAAATGTAGTTATACTATTTTTTTTAAGAATCAAATAAATCGTCAAGGCTCGACAACCCTATTTGTATTAAACATTCATTAGGTCAATTATGGGAAAAAGGGTGCAATATAGCCGGAGGTTAGATTTGAAATTATTAAGATTGTAACTGTTCCGAAAGACATGTGCAGGAAGATAATTCCTCAAACAAGGAACATGTACATGACAGTTCGGTATTGGCAGATATCAACATTCATTTATGTGTGCGGGATTTGGTTTGCCAGACGAGTAATTAGGGAGTGGGGGGGGGCATATATGTGGGTGGCAAATAAATGGAATGAGTTCATTTATTATGGACATGAAAGTACATTTGCATAAGGTAAGTGCACCTACGTTAGAGTTAAGATAATTTGAATGAAATATGTACTCGTACATGAAAGTTACTGAATATCGATTCTAGCCAATCGTACTTATAATGGAACTATTTGGTACCAAGGGATATCATAAATTGAGCACCAAATTATAGTTACGCGTTCATTGTTCATGCAATAAGACTATGTCTATAGTATATACGATCTATGTAGGTATGTACGTATATGTACATACATACATATGTATTTATCATAACTTAGTTCTGATGTATAACATAATATACCATTTTGTTTCATAAACTAGTTAAAACCTTTCATCGCAATATCGTACGCTATACAAATTTCTTGAACATCCAATATAAATTGTGTGCTTCTGGTATGCTAGAATAAGGTACCGTCATTTATACTTGAATTTATGATCTTTAATTATAGTCGAAAGTGCTTTATAGCATATAACATAAATGGTTGTAAGCAACTTGCTGTAACTAACTATAATATGTAATATCCGAAAACAGAATGTAGGTTCATGAGCATGAAATCTTAGTTAATTAATGGAATTATAACTATATTGGAATAAAGTTTTCCCAAAATCTATGTACATTCATAGATTATTATCATTATTTACATTATGATACCTCTCGTTAAGTTATTTTAATTAAAATGGTTAAGATTTACCTAAGAAGAAGAATGAAAATGTGGGAAAGAAGTTTTATTCTATATATACATATATTTGCATATGCATACATATGTACGTACATACCTAATTCTCATATAATTCAAATAGAAATGTTTTAAAAAATTAACAATTATTTAAGTAAGTATTATAGGATTATATGTATAACAATGCATATTAAAGGAATCTAGGAAACTAGAACTTTTATAATTATTTGCAACCTTCTAAATGCTGAGGATCATACTTATTCTTATTATATGAATACAAAACCTTTTTAAGAAGCACGATGGATACTTTTAAGAACCCCACTTTAAATGTTTCGATATACATTCTAATGGTAGTATATATATATATGTATATAATTATTACCTATGTATTTGTATATTCATATAACGCAATTAAACTTTGAACGATATATAGATTTTAATCGGATCATTACGGCTTTAATACAAAAACTTCGATAAGAACATTATTTCCATTAAAAATACAGAATAACCGTTAACTTGAGGGGACAAATACAGAAAGTTCTAATAGTACTTAGTGTATACTTCTTTTAGATAGAATTAAAAATAATCCTTTAATTCCATTTGATGGGACAAAATGGTAATGCATTTTCTATGTACAAGAGGAGTATTAATTTTTGAAATGAGATTAAATTTAAACAAAAACAAATAGTAATATCAAAGGTTGATGTATTTTAAATTTAATAAAATGGGGCAATAACAAAAAGTTAGGTATTTTATTTTTTATAATCTCTGTTATTTTGTACGATTTTGTACATATCTACATTATTCTTATTTAATTAGCTACATATTCTACATTTTTCACAAAATAATGTATGTATTCGTATGATGATATGTTTTTTTTTTCTGATGGGGTACCAACCAGGATAAAATTTTTGTGGCAATAAACATTTGACTTATAGATTTCCCATTTCTTTGTTTATTCTTACGATGTTTTTTTTTTCTTAATTTTTGCTAAACGTTTTCTACACATTTTGTAATAAAAAGAATATCCACAATAATTGAAGATCGTCATGTTCAATTAGCTCCATAACATAATATAAAGGACACGAATTTGCTGCGAATAAAAAAAAAAAAAAACAAATCATGAATACCACCTCTCCCACAATAATAAAAATAATAAGTTCTAACGATACAGTCATTTTACCAATAATTACGAGATTAAAATTGAGTTATATTTCAATATTTAATTTTTCCGTTTTTTTTTTTCTGTGGGTACTCCACGATAGAAATTGTATACTAAAGGTGGGTACTCTAAAAGGTATTTTCAATCACATTCTCAAAGATAAATCAATTCTAAAAACAAATTATGTAAGGGAGGAAAATAAATAGGAAAGTTTTATGGGAAAAATATTGTGGGGTGGAATAACCTACCTACTGATTTGTTTTTTTTTTTTTTCCTTTTGCCGATTTTATCAATATTGAAATATGGTAAACAATATTTTTTAATGAATGAGGTTGGACGATTGATCTTAGGTATTATTTGAAAATATTTTTGGGATGAAATCGAATTGCAAAGTAGACTTTTTTCCTGCATAATTTAGTCAATATTATGCAGATGAGTATATATATAATCCTTACATACACATAAATGAAACAATTTAAAAATATTTAATAATTTTGGCAATATTTGAAATATAAAAAAACAAAATTTATTTAAAATAAAGTGTTTAAGCTGTTAGAAGTTTTTTTGGAAACGAATAAAAAAAATTAAAAAAAAAACTCTCTTTCATTGAATAGCAATCCTTATTCTTTACTACTTCATTTATGGAAATTTCTCTGCATGTACTTGTACATGCACACTTCTCATTGTAAAATGTTATTGAATGGAGTGCTTTGAAGCTTTCCTAAGTAATTAAACAGAGTTGAAAGAAGCACAAACAAATGAAATCAAAACAAAGTAAAAATGACAACAAACTCGTTTGAGTTCCACGAAAGGACCCCGGGGTCATTATGTCTAAATGAAGGTGCAGTATAACCTCGATAATCCGAACCCTCAGTATTGGGATCGGATATTGAAATGTACAGGCGTTAGGTTCCACAAAAATGCTCCGTTGTACGAGATAAAGATCCCATCGAAAAAGTATGGTTACATGTACCTCTAAAATGAGGATTTTTTATACAATTTTTGTTAAAAATTTCTATTTATAGTAGATTGTAGGTAGGTATACCACTTAGTAATTTGATTATTTTATTATGTTGGAACATTTTTATACTATTTACTTATTTCTACAAAATTATTCAGTTCATCACATCCAAAATATAATGTTCGTTGAAACGTTTGACGTTAATTTATCGCTGAACAAGTGCACTTTAATTTAGTCGTCCGTATTTTAAATCAATTTTTACATGTTCATGTAGGTAAATAAGAAAATTCGTATTTTAAATTTTAAATACTACGGAGTCAGCAGATTTTTCATAATAAAGTAGTATTTTATTCTCATTCAATAGAAAATACATATCTACATTATTACATACATACATATGTACTGTACATACTTAGACAATGATATTTCAGAATGTCCATAAAAATTCACAGATACCAGAAATATCACCGAACACAGAATATTGTATCCATACTAGGTTTGTCCAGCACAATTTATTATTGATAGCAGATGGACCGCCACATCAGTGTGGATCGAATTTTGTTAATCGGCTAAAATTGACTTTAATGCAGAAAATATCAAAATAATTTATTTTGCATAATAAGGGACAGGGTGCAAACTACAATATCAGCCTTGCCGGACAGCAGATTAAGCACTACTATACTATATATATCGGGATCAAATCCAAATCGTTTCATAATAAAATTGATATATGTACTGTCTATTTCTTTCCGCACCAAGGAGTTTTTAAATTCGACACATTTTCCAATTGACCCACCCTAATCCATACGTTACAAAACAATATTTCGTATAATCTTAACAAGAACATTTTGGGTGTCATTTTGATATATGGGCATTGGAACGATATAAAATTCGCATTAGGGATATATACAATAAAAATGCTTTATGATTATGGATCAGATAGAAAATGCCAAAAAATTCTGACATTACTTCCAATTATAGATTTTCTCTGGATACATATTGACCACATTTATTCTCGTTAGATCAATTAGTTTAATATTTCCTATACCGAATTGAATTTGAGTGATTTTTTTTTATAGAATATCATGTCACATACATTTATGTATTATAGTAGGTATGTATATATATATGTAAACCATAAATATATTTGGCATGTAGAGAAAATTATTGATTCAGTTTAGTTTATATTTAGACGTAATAATGCAGCGGAAATGTATGTATGTAGGTACTTATAGTGTAAGTACATAAATACATAAATATATAAATAATACATAAATATATTTTTATTTTTTTAACACAATTTTAAAACATTATTTAAAAAATCCACCTTAACCCACTCACTATACGTTACAACAGTACCTACAACTTGAAAACACAGTGTTTATATCAAACTTATTATACATTCCGAAGACATGCCCAGAAATGTCAGTATTCTGATAAGAATTTTTGTTCTTTTTTATTTGTGTAATGATGTACAGTTTTATTTCGTTACTAGGTAGGTACGCAATTTGTGTGATTGAATTTAAAATGAAATTTCCATTGAAAATGTTTATTTTTTCTATATTTTTCAATGGAAAAATTTACCAGCGCTTTACTAAATGTTATTAGATTAAGAGAGAAATGCAAAGAAATGTATAGAAAAAATTTGAGACACAATACAATACAATACAATATATATATAATATCTTAATCGTAACAATTTAATGCATGACACAAACTGCAAATAACATTTTCTTATTATTAGCTTAACCATAACTGTCAATCAAAATTAATTATTTGCATTTAGCTCTTAAGGGTTAACAGATAACCGTGAACGAAAATGATCCCTTAAAGCTTAAACCTTGTCAATTGAGATTAAATACAAGTTGTCAATTATGTGTCTCCTTCCTAAATACTCTGAGAAATCAGAATTGACACATCCACAAGAGAAATTGAAAAACCTAAATAGATTCAAAATATTTTTGACCAAAATTATTAGGAATGGTTATTTTATGTATTGGAATTGGAACCACAGAATGGGTGGTTATTTCAATTAATTGATTCGGGGAGAAATTATACAATGTCTTGAGGGGAAATTTCTCATCATATCCATGGCCAGTTTTTTTTCTAATAGATATTCGAAACAGCTATGTAAGTGGTAAAAACAGTTTTCCGAACAATGTTTCCGTAGTTTGAGATATGAATTTTTTAAGAAATTAGTAAAATTGGGAAAATCTGAATTTTAACGTTTTTAATTGATTTGTGAACATTTCAAGTGATTTGTAGTATAGAATTTCATATGTACGATCGAACGCTTGAAAACAGTTTAAATTCCGATCAAAAAACGAAATTTAATTTTGAAATTATTTAAAAATATACATCTTATACGACTGTGTATACATTCTTTGACGTATGATCGAAGGCACCCTGCATGTACTTGTACATATATTTAACTCTAACACATAACTGACACATTTTTTTATCCCATCAAAATGTCAAAATTGACGATAATTATGTTTATAATTTTATAAAGTGTGGCTCCGAGGTGCCGTAAAATTCTTTTTTAAATGAGCGATCAGTGATACAATTAGTAGTAATAAGCGATACAAAAATAAAACTTCATACCTACATGATTTTCATCTTATTTTTTTTTTTTTTAAAGTAAATATTTTATAGAAAATAAATAATGGTGTCACGGGCGGTTGTTGACTGTGATAAAATTAAAATGAATTTCTTTTAACAGGAGAGCGATATTTTTTAAATAGAAAAATAGTGAGCAAAACAATTAAAATGTTTTTATTCTTTCCTAATTTTTGTTTTTCTTATTTTTTTTGTTTTCGATTAATTACAAATAGATATTTAATACCCACCTAAATTTGCCACCTAAATGATTATTATTTAAATTGTTAAATAGAAAATTATTATAGCTTGAGGCACTTATATTGTAGATTAAGAATCGTTTTTATTTTGTTCTTCTCATTTCTGAACAAATTTGGTGGTTGCGATCATTCAATTTTACCAATCAATTTCATTTCATTTGGTATTTTTCGAAGATTTTTTTTCTTTTACCATGATTTATTTCAAATCTTCACGAAAAATCTATGGCCATTTACGAAAACACCATAAGTCGACATAAGTATAGAAGGAAAAAATAATCTTAGTATGAATTCAAATTAAGATCATTTTTCCTTCTAAACTTACGTAGACTTTTAAAGTTGTTCTGGCAAATGGCCACAGAAATGATTGCGAAGGCAAATCACAACCGATATTATAGAAGCATTTCACGGAAACAAATTAATCCGTAAAAAAAAAAAAAAATGGGGACAAAATTTGGTAATCTTTCTGTAACTTCGTGTAGGACCAAGGACCGTATAAATTATAATTTTAATTAGTTTCAAAGTTCTAATATATATCCTACATAAATAATGACATACCTAAATAGATATCTAGTGTTTTGCAATAAACAGAAAAATAATTTTTTTTTTTTTTGATTGAAAACTTCATTTACTATTTTGATTAAATCTATACAAATTTTCAAATACATAGATACATATATTCAGATTCAACACATTGATTTGAAAAGAAAATAGAAAAATGTGTGAAAAGTTTAATGGAAATATATAATACATTTTATCCTACATATGTTGCTTGTATGTATACCTATATATACATATATTATATGTGGAGATGGTAGAGATATTGTTATTCTTGGTAAAATGGGGTATATTTGAATTTAAATATTCGAAACATTAGAATTATATATAATGAAGGATTCTTTATGGTTTGACAAGTTGTGAAATAGAAAAAGAATACAATAGAGGCATGCTTCACTCTGACGCGATTAGGTTTGACAGGTAGGATTTTACAGTGAATTGAATTTAGAAATACTTTTTCCATCTATAAATTGAACTTTCTGTTAAAGATTGGTTGAAATTTAAAAACTAAGTTACGTACATCACATATGCACCATATGTACATATAGGTATTTCTATATATGTACTCTAGGGTTGCAGTAAAAAAAAAAAAAAAACTTTCTTACTCCATCTCAATATCTTCTATATTCTACGATTTAGTTTTACAAATATTTTTTGGAAGTGGTCAAAATTTGGAAAAAACGACCATATTGAACTATGTAACACCTCTAATTAATGGAAAGCAAATTGTGAAATTTTTGGTAGACAAAAAATAATTTCTGTTAACACATAATTTTCATTTTATTTCAAAGTAGTATCAGTATTACTGTGTACAATACAGTTCCATAGACGCTGCTAACACAAATATATATACAACCTAATACACATGTAACACAAAGGTATATGTATATGTAAGCAATTTAGCAACCCTCTTCTGTATCCCAAATCACGTATTTTTGTGGGAACCTAATTGGAAATATCTACCCCCACATTTTGCTTTATCAAATTTTCATAATAATTTGAAATTCAAACTCAATTTCTGTAGTTCTTTAATGATTTTGTATGTTGGCTGAATATGGTAACATAAATTGAATAATTTTTGTTTAATTTTGTTTAAAATATGTTTATTAAATAATAAGAGGGTTGAAACAACTTGTGAGATATTGAATATTTCATAACACAAAAGGTATACAATTATACATATAAATTGGATTAACCCAATCAGATCTGCTGTACACCAATTGTGTCACGTAGTGTTTTTAAATGAGATATTTTACAGAATTATAATATTCAGCAATTATATAGGCCATTGGTGAATTTTTATTTTTTTTAATATTTCGAAATTTATAACGTTATTGAAACGTAACGAAAAACGTTATGCTACAAAACGATAATCTACAGTTGTTTTCTTTTTTTCGTTATTCTTTTTAAATAAATTTTTTTTATATAATTAAATTTTCCCGAATTGATAAACGTTCAAAATAAATATGATTTTTTGTCTTTCTATGAATAAAATATTCCTAGATTTTTTCACAAAATTTCAAAAATGGGTAAGAGTACGCATATGTCCATGTTTTTATATATAAGTATGTAAGTAAAAAAAAAAATTATATATCCTTTATTTTGTAGATAGGATGAAATTAAAAATGTCCATTATGTATATCCCTTATATTTAAAGCTCAGCCCTTTAAAATATCCTGTAATATGACAATTTAACTATTCTTAATATCGTATTGAATTTATTTTGGAGTTAATTTTGAATGTCAAATTACAAAAGCTGTTACAAAAGCTTTCTCATAACTATTAAAACACCTTCGAAATATAAGATAAGATATATATATATATATATATGTATTCATAGCTTTAAGTATGTCTACTTCTCCTGTCTAATTGAATCTTCAAAAGAAAATTAATTATTTATTCATACATCGAGGCAATTAGGTTTTAAAGGAAAATCACTACAACCCCATAAGACAAAGAAGCGTTGGCAAAAATTAAGTTTATATTTTGAAATAAATATGAAAATTTATATAATAAAATGGAATTTTTGGGGTGATATTCTTGGATCAAGTTTCCGGAAAAGTACGTGATTTGAGAATGCGACGAGGTAGTTGCCTCGAAATTGTGTTTGAAATTTGCTTAGACATGAAATTTTATTGGACATTTTATTAGTAAAGATCTGGAAATAAATATTTAGCATTGTGGTTATTGTCAGCAGTTGAAAAGCAAAATGTTCAATGAAAGTTGGAAAATTTAATTACTATAAAATTATTAATACACAATTATACATGGAAAATTATTAATTAACAATGCATGAAATATCAACAAAAACCTACTGTGAAGAATAAACATTTCAAATTACGTTAAAGGTACATAATTACAAACACAATGTCGGTTAAGAATCTTAAGAAATAACTATTAAGTAGTCGTAATTTCAGACACTATGTTGATATTGTTTGTACATAAATATAAATATAAAGTACTAAGACCTTAAAATAATTCAACTCATACGAATATTTAAAATTGTTTTTTTTTTCATTTTGAACTTGTCATACCTCAGTAGGTCGATTCCGGTTGTGGGTGCAGGAGTCAACTATACGTTAAGTTAATAATAAGAAATTAAGAAATTTTTTTAATTAAAATATATAATACAATAAAATATATAATGAAATTTAAACACTCCTACTTTCTACTTTCTAATAGCAAAAACACAAACATTATTCTTTTACATTTTCACATAAAACTGCTTTTTGGCTTTGTCTGATTTCTTATCTCAATTTCTAAACAACTCTAAACTCCACACAACCGACAGGAGTTATCGAAAAATAAAAATAGTTTTTTGAATGTCTTTATTTTGAGATTTATGTGTTTTCCTAGGAAATCCATCATTAATCTTCTGACATAATGTACGGGACCGAAAAGACTGCGGAAAAAAACTTTTTTTTCTCAATTTTCTTCTCTTTTTTTTTTTTTTTATTATGCCACAAGAGTACTAGTTCATTTTTATTGTGTTCATCTGTTGCTGTCTTTTTATAAAAATGACTTTGCCGACTCAGGTTATTTTGACTTCTTGTAACATTCTTAATAATCAAATTTAAAAAAGAAAATAAAGGTGCCGAATTTTACGAAATAAAATTCCTTTCGAAAATATAATTTGTATTGTTGAATACATGCCAGAATAAAGTGAATCATCACGTATAGTATATATTTTATATAAGTATATATGTATGTGTTGTGTATACATTAATACGACAACACTATCCTAGATTGAGGGTTCTGCTGCGGCTGTATCAATTCGTAGACCGCAGTCATAAAAAGAGGATAAAGTAACAATTATAGAAAATCCCAGCATTTTCCATAAATGGGATAGGAAAGCCTTAGTATAAATATCCATTAAATTTTATGGAAATATTTAGTGCGAATTTACTGCTAACATTTTATGATTGTTTATCTAACTACGATTTTAATCGAGGGTAAATAATAGACAAGTGAGCCCCAGTGAGTTAAGTGCACTTAATTTGAATTGCAATTAGAAGCAAAAAAAGCTTTAATTTTAATTCAAAATTTATAAAGTGATTTTTAGTAGAAATGTAGGTCGATGTGTTTGTCATATTATACTTAAATATTTTGTAGCAGAACATTGGCGCCTCATAACTTTCTTATATTAAATGTGAACCAACTTAATTACAAATCATACACTTAAAGGGAAAATAGCGAGGAAGAGATAAGATATCACCAATTACCATATCGATATTTTAGCCCATCTCAAGATTGATTTTTATCTACATATATGTATTTTGCTTTTGAGCACGATAATTGATACAGATACATATTGTTCAGACTTAATGTTGCTAGAAAAAGTATAATTTTTAACCACATTGCATATGTATGTACATTGTACCTACTTACATAAATATTTCATATTTCACAATAAAAACAATTTTGTCAAATCATGCATTTTTTATATATCGTTCTGCTGCCAACTTTTTTCCAAGCAGGTAGAAAAGTTTTATCATATTATTCTGTCTGCTCATGAAAATATTCAAATACACCACCTCTCACCAGCACCGGCAACCAGCACCAGCTCCGGCAAAAGCACTTATACATGTGTACATACATAATATACGAACATTCCATTTAATTTCATGGATAAAATGTTCAGAGCTACATATTTTTTCTTTAGGATCTAATGTTTAAATCTAAATTTAAAATAACAAATTATTATTTATGCCCAAAAAAAAAGAACAAAAACTATAGCCTGGTCGAAATTTTAAGAAATTGAATATGTTCAATACAAAAAAAAACAAAATTATATACAGTCTCAAAATAATTTGTTGATAGTTTAAAGAGGGAGGGGGGGTGGTTGAGATTGTTAAAAAATTAATTTAAAGGTATTAAAAATAAAATAGTCTGGCCAAAAAGATGTTCTTAAATGGAATGTTCGTATATAGGAAGTGTAACCTGTATGTGAACGCTCACTTGTTTCTTATTTATTGTTTGTGGCAGCAAAAATTTCTGTAGATAGTAAATCAGTTTTGGCTAAATGCCAGAGAAAACGGAGATTTAAAAACATCCAATAAAACACAATATGAGAAAATTTTACAACTTGGCAACTTT
>JANSTT010000199.1:14502-36672 GCA_026745375.1 Platyura marginata
TAAATGCCAGAGAAAACGGAGATTTAAAAACATCCAATAAAACACAATATGAGAAAATTTTACAACTTGGCAACTTTGTGTGTCATTTGGTTCGATCTTCCATTCTACATTTTCTTAGAATGAGTCTAGGTCTAGGGAATAATGTTACCTTTGTCGCAGTGACGGCGCGTAGAAAATTCATTTGGAAAATAATTTTTCGTTTAAAATCAATAGTTGTCTCAAAATACCATAATATCGTGAGCCTGCGTTGCCTCTAATGTTCCCTTTTAAAAATACTGCTGATAAATGAGAAAAACCAGGAGTAGTAGACGAATGATGACATAATTAGAATTTAAGGTAAGAAAAAGAAGAGAAACAATACAAATAATGATGGTCGTGGAAAATATAATGGAAATTTTACGCTTGTTCTTCAAATGATTTCGTAATTATCCCATTCCTTTACACTTCCTTGTTTAGCAAAGTACATCAGAGAAATTTATTAACAAACACATTATTGGTTGAAGCATCGATGTTTATTTTTAATTACCCTGCCCTTATTACAGCCCGTAAAATTTAGATCGTATTTTTATTTTTTCAGGTTGCGTCCATGACCCATCATACAGTCTATTTCGATTAGGAAAAGCAGCATCTGCTGGAATAAAAACATTTGCTGAAACTGGTCGTACGGATGGATTAGAAACACAAAGTTCAAGGGATGGAAATGTTTTCGATGAATTTAGTGTTCCAGCTGTCCCAAGTGGTGGCGGACGAAGTGAGACAAAATTTTTTGTGGATGGTAATCATACAATGGTCTCATTAGTGACACGTATTGTTCCATCGCCTGATTGGTTTATTGGTATTGATTCATTTCAGGTTAGATGCTTTTTTTAAGTCGAACAATTCGTTTAAATGACACACGTTCAATATGTAGAATATAAATATAATTATGTAGGTATATATTTAGTTTTCGGTTAATGAAAGGCTACTTTGACCAGGACCGATTGGACATTGTCCAGATGTGAGGAAAACTATGAGTTCTTACATAAATCCATAAATCACAATAAATTTAATTCTTAGTAGTTTAATTTTGTTTTATAAATTTTATTCAAAATATAGTACATTTATTGTTGTATCTATGATGCCCTCGAAAGTGATGAAGGTATAGAGGACTTTTTTTTAAAACAAATGATCAATTCGGCAATGCAGTTTTGTTACATACTTTATGGGAGATTCAACTTTTTTTAAATAAATTTCAGCTATGCGTCGGTGAATCATGGATGGAAAGTGTTACCGTTGAAATGGATCCGCTAGATGCGGGCACCGACAATGGTTTTACATTTACCGCACCAAATTGGCCAACCGAACCACAAGGTATAATATACCGTATAACATCCCGATACCCAGCCCATCCAGCTGGAAGTTTTTTCTACCCTCAAAGTAAACGACTACCTCCAATAGCAACGTTTCAATTTATAAAAGTAAACAACATTTTCATACATTGATATGAGAGGAAAATGACTAAAATTATCATACATTTTCCATTCTTTTTTTCCTTTTTATCAGTTAAAAGAATATGAGCTCAGTGAAGTTTTTCACTATGCCGAAGACGACCGCAAATACGAAACTGTTGAGACAAAAACCCATTTGGAAAGTGAACACAATCAAGTTGATATGAACAATGAGCTTTCAGCGACAATCGAACAAGAGAGACAACACGAAATGACATCGAAACTGTCAACGCTTACCGAAAAAGACAGAATTCGGGCCAAGTTACTTGCCAAGATGAATCCAACGTAAGTAGAAAAAACAATATTTGCGTAACATGTTATCAGCTTTTCCGTTGTTTGTTTTTCTGCGTCTGGTTGGTTTTCTTTCTTTTTTTTTTTTTCTTCTTCTTTTTTTTCCCTTCATGGGGCGAAAAAAGTAAATTATCGGGTTGGGTGGCGTAAATATTTTTCAAAGGCAATTGGAGAAAGTAGTGTTATTTGCTAAAGTCATCAATTTTTTATGGAGGCTTTTAGGTGAGAATATACTGTGTACTAAAGAAAACTCCATATTAGAAGTTGTGGAGATGTTATTTCTGTTTGACTACTGGTTCGTTTCGTTTAAGTGGTTTCATATTAGTGACAGAAGTGTTTTTCCTGTGTACCTTATATGTATGCTGGGTTTTAGAATAAGTCCCAGGGTTATTTCTGGTGGTGAAAGTATGTATGTACAATTGTATATATATATATACATATATACAATACAATTCTTAATACATATATGAATGTAGCAAACTGCAAAGTATATAAGTAATATAGAGAAACACGGGAAAATACAAAGTATTTCTTTGAATTATAAATCACGTAGAAATGTTGTAAACGTTGATAAGTAATCGATACACATATCTACCTAGTTATGAAGTTATGAAATAGAATCATATACATATCTATGTATTATGTATGTATGTATATAAAAATAATAGGAAAAATGATGAAGAATTTTATTTTCCCAACGAGTAATTATTAATGTGTGCAAAAGTTGTAGGTGAACCTAATGTTTAATTGTTCAATTAAGTGTAGTAAATGACCATTAATTTAATACTTAAACTTGAGATAGGATATTAATAAAATTGCGTCAGCTGTTTCATTCTAGTTATACTTTCCCTACTATACTTTTTCTGCACAATGTTCGGCACTCCACTCTTTTTTGGTTCATTTTAATTTTCATATGCAAACTTCCTCACAACTTCATATAGTATAAAAACATGTCACCATCATCGGCTTTTTCCCAATCCAATAAAAAGTCCCTGCAAGTATAAGTAAGACTCCACAACTGTCACTATGGCACCCTGATATTTAGACGCAATCTTTACTAGTTACATGTTATTGGCTTTGTCTCTAAATAAGTGGATGTCATTCGTAAGACTAAGATCACATTTCTTCATAAATTAAAATTATTTGAATCCTTTTTTTTGTAATTTATGGAAAACCAAGAAACAAAAAGTAGAAGAATTTTGGTAAAGGATTATTAATTTTTTTAATTATTGTTAAAATTGATACAGGTCGGTCCGGTAATCAGTGGCGCCTTTACCTTTAATTTTATTATATATAATAAATACCTACTTATTATAATTATGTGTGAATACTCTCCGTATATATCAAACGAAATTTATTTCCATACTAATTACAATACATATAAAAAAATTCCCCACCCAACCAAAAGTTATCTACTGCCTAAGGTTCCCGAAGGTAAAAGTGCTACTGTCGGTTATAACGACAGATTTTGACGGTATCTCATTACATAATATTAATAACGAAATCTTTAAGAACTCTCGATATCAACATTATTACCAATTTCTGATCAAAAATTTATTTTTTTCCATATATGTAGATTTATATACAAAGCAATTGAAAGAAAATGGCATCGAATCCATTCCCTTTGAAGATTTTTTGGCTTGTTTCTTTATTTTCTTTTAGGTAGTAATAAACATTTCTTTATATTATATGTATTTTTGGTAGAGAAAAAAGAAAACAACCAGTTCAATCTTAATAACATTTCCTTTTCAAATTTTGTTTTCCTTTCAGGGCAACAAATACAACAACATCACAATACTACTACCTTCATATACCAAAAAATAATAAGACAGCAATCCTGAACAACATAGCCCACAGTTATGCATCAAAAAAACACAAAACAAAACTTTTACGACTCCCAAAGGACTGTAGAGTTGGACATTGGTCAGAATGGAGTCCATGTAGTAAAACGTGTGGTATTGGTGAGATGCAAAGATATCGAAAAGTAATCAAGCATGAGAAACGTGGCGGTCGACCATGTCCACCACTGCAAGAGTCCAAATGGTGTGGATCAGCAAGGGATTGCATTAACGGTTCCGATTACTTTAAATGGTAATAGAAACAAATATTTTTCTTCTCTTGTATATAAGGTTTGTATATACTTTATACTTATACATACATATTATATTATATGGAAATGGATCAATATAATAATATGTTTGTTTTTCTTTTGGGAGCTAATTTTATGTTCCGCCCTTAATTGCCAATTAAATTAACGAAGATTTGATTGTTTTATGATATTTTCATTTTCTTTTCTACTTTTTTTTATATATAGGGGAGAGTGTAGTATATAAACGAAATTGAACTTTAAAATTGTAAATACATACGAAGATTGGATGTTTTGAAACATGGAAGCAGGAAAGTGCGTCGAAAAAAAAAAATAGAAATTTTATAAAATTAAAAGAAAAATGGAAAAATTACCAAAGTGATGATACATTTTAAAAACTCAATTTACAAGTTCAAATTTACAACATCTAGTTCATAATCGAAAAAAAAAAAAATTATAATAACAAAATAATTAAAAGAAAGTTATGTAACATTTAAAAAAATAATAATTAAAATTGTGTCCAGATTTGGTGGATGATGAAAATATGTAGAACTTACATAAAAAAGACAATTGACAATATTGTATATTGGTTATGTGTTTATCGTAAGATTTTAAATCAAATAAAAAGAAAATTTGTAAAAAAAAAAAAAAATGTTTGAAATAACTATTTACTTGCAGAAGCGTTTCATCGTACGGCTTATGCGATTAAGCATTTGTGCAAAAAGCTCATCGCTAACTTAATTAACTTCACATGAGATTCTTTTTTTCTATTTTATTTTCTATAATCCGAAAAGTTTTTGAAAATAAATATGTGAAAGGAATTTCTACTACATGCGAGTGAAAACATATTGATTTTCAATTATAGGTTTGTTATATTTATCTACCAATCTCTCTCTAACTGTAATCTAGTCGCTTGTCTTATTTATATTTATATTATAGGTATGAGGTTATATCTTTTTGGAGTACAAAACCTTAGTCTATTATAATCTGTATAAGTAAAGGTTTATTATTTATTATTATAAATTACCTTATTGATAAAATGGTTGGCACTTTTATTTCAGTTAACAGATATATCTGGAATGTGTTCTAACAGTTCAATTCTTACATTTAAATTTAAAGTCTGGTTTTTCGTTTACTAAATAGTTATAACACTGTTTGCTTCCACAGCTGGTACATGAAATATGTATAATAATGAAAGCTTTGGTTTCACATAAAAATTTTTCGTTTTTTTTTCGGTTTTCTACATTAATTAATTTTTACTTCTCCATTAAAAATGTTCGTCACTTGTTAAGTTAGAAACTTTAAATTTTCACCGTTAATCATTTT
The DNA here is from genome assembly GCA_026745375.1 of Platyura marginata. Lineage (NCBI taxonomy): Eukaryota > Metazoa > Arthropoda > Insecta > Diptera > Keroplatidae > Platyura > Platyura marginata. Next base: position 19,693 of record JANSTT010000199.1, read on the forward strand.
TTTACATTTGTGCACGCACCCAACGGGTGGTTTGTATTGAAAATGGCCCAAATCTGAAATATTCATCAATACCTTTGACAACCTTTGACATCAACTTAAAATCGACTGTCATCTCACACAATCAAAATGGCCAGAGATTACAGTGATGCCACAGTTAACCTGGCTAATTTATATTTAAGCGAAAGAAAAAAATTAGTGTTGGTTAGTTTTGGTACGAGACGAGGGATCCAAAAATGACAAAAGGGAGGGTGAATTATGTAGGTACACGAAAAATTATCATTCCCATCTTCTTACTAAACTAATTTATTACTTTCAAAACAATAATTATATAGGTAGGTATGTGAGAAATCCATGATATATAATGTATCTTTCAATATAATGCTGAAAATATTTTATTTATTAAGGTCATTCAAATCGATTAACTATGCACTCAATTTCAACTTGAAAAATGCAAATTATATTTCAATTCTATCTAATTTAAATTTAATATGTTACATACCTAAAAACATTCAGATGTACGTCGCCTTCATTTTAGTGGAACATAGATTTATCACCAAATTTAATGTTTAATATACATAGCAGTTAAACCTCTAAAATTTCAAAGTTATGACCAAATTTATGAACGAAGTAGAAGTACCCAAACCAAAAGCGGTATATGGTCATCGGCTAAACATAAATTTCTTAAAATGTTCAGTAACTATGATAATAAATTCATATAGTACCCGGACACATATGTTTTCCCCATTTATCACTACATATCGTCGATAGTTTATTAAAAGCCCCAGCCATAGCCCAGCTCTACATGTATAGAGATATACATATTATCCGGAAATTAAAGGCAATAAATAATGTTATTCAACCCAGAAACTTGACAAAAAAAAAAAAAATTTAGAATTACAAGAATAACATTTTGTGGTTTTAGGTAGATATATTTGAGAATGTCTAGAGAAATAATATAGGAAAGACCGTCTATTGATTGAGGTGAATTTATTGACAGAGAGAAGGGAAAAAAATCATAACATCAAAAATTAATTTTTCAACTAAATGTCGAAGATTCTTTTTAATTATATTATGGAATGAATGTTCTTGTTCTTTTATTCTAAATTATACTATATAATTAAATCTACTTTAAAAAATTATGTTTAAAAATAACGAAAATAGAAATTTTCTAAATTTAACAAACTTTCGAACTTAGAATGGAAATTTGTTCACATGCAAACTTTCGTTTTACTCATTGTTTTTCCGCTCCATTATTCAAATATTTTTCGACAATAATTCATCTTAGTTTTTATTAAAAATTTCGTGATAAATTTATAGAATGGAGCACATGCCGTGTCGACATTTTTCATATATCAAAAACCATTTATGTACATTCCAGATTTTTTTTATTTTTTTTTTTTTAACAAAATTAGAATAACTACCCAATAAATTATAGACTTGAGAATCGATTAAATTTGAAAAATATATAACAATCAATTGAAACAACAGAATTTCATATACGGGGACACAGTGGCCGAAATTTGAATAAAGACAGGCATATTTTTCTAAAAATACCAATATTTGAATACGTTAGCTACCAATACGAATTTGAACCTCACTGCATTTCTATATATGTAAATGTTGTCTCATTTTAAAGTCAAATAAGTATAAAACTAAAGATTTCGCTACATAATAATGTAATTTTCTATTCTTTTCCAAAATAAACAACATCATCAGAAAAAGAATTAAACAAAATTATTAATAAATCACTTCCAATCTTCCAAATAGGTCGAATAATGGGAAGCATTAATATCACCCCGTTCCCACATCGATATTGATTAAAAAAAAGATTTTGGAAAAAGTGGTTTGCTTTCTAGGCCGACGATATATGGTTGAGGTAAAATGACACAATAGCAAGAGGAGCACAAATATTGAAATTAACTTTTTTCAAAAAAAAAAAAAAAAAAATATATTGAAAAATTCTCACTGACAATAGGTTTCTTAATTTACAATTTTATATTTTGCCGACAGGCGGTAATCAATTTTTAATAAAACCTCCTTTTACGCAGGGCTTACAATATTCAATACTCTCTAACCAGTCATTTATTATTCACAGAAAAGTATTTTGTTCCTATTTATGCAAAATGTTATTGACATTGAAAAGTGTCAAATCCATATACAATTTCATTAATCTTTTCCTGTAAAAAGAGATAGAATTTATTTTAGCGTCAAAATCATAAATCTTATTTTTAAATTGATAATAAATATCAGTGCCTGGGATCCGGGATGATATTATTATGCCGGTGGGTTGTTTGATGTGATTCATGTGTCGTTTTTTTTTTTTTTTTTTTTTTGTTGGAAAATATTCTGTTCGGGCTGGTGTGCGGCTGCAATATTTGTTTCAATATAAAATTAAAATAAATTTTTCGGCTTTTCACTATGATTACAATTATTAATGATGTTGATAACTTGCTGCAGTTTTAGGTACATATAAAAATACTGGTATAGTTAATAATACGAGTATGTGCAATATGCTATTATTATCAGTATGCTTGACAAATGCCACTTTATTTTTTATAGGCGGCAGACTACTTTTATGACTTAATTAAATCATGTAGAACAGATGGCTATAGCAGTTATTAATTGGGAAGTGTTCTATGCTTTTAATGTTTGATATTAAAATTTATTTTTATTTAGCATATTTTGATTGAATATGCATGTATGTATGTAAAGGAATACTGTCAACATCCAAATAAACAATTTATTTTTTAAACGTTTTTAATTGATTCTATACGTCATTTTAGTAATTTCATAAATTGCTATATTAAATACATATATTATGATTAATGTAGATATGTATGAATTTTATTTAATTAATTATTTGAAGCCATTTTAATTAACAAGAGAACATATTATTTTTGAATAAATTCTAGGTAAAATTCGATTGCATTTTTATATATATTTTAAAGAATTATCTAAAAAAAAAAATTGGGATCTGGTATTTTATACTAAATAATTTTATTCACTGTCTGAAATTACTTTCATTAAAAATTTACCATATCTCAATGCCTAATCGGTATAGAAGTAAAGCAGTAAAGTGTAATATCAGAAAGATATGTTGCTATTATTATTTGAAACAATTAAGCGAAATTTTGAAACTTAAAGAGAATTATTCATTGTGTTTTTGTTTAATGACTTTAATATTGCGTTGGTTCCGACCAAATTCTGTAACAAGATAATAACGGCCATTTACATAACAAAGAGAAATTGTAATTGACATTCGCTAATATAAACAATTCTAAACGCAAAATTCTACTTAAATGATGATTGTGTGTTATTTTCATTCGAACTTACCGCTTTTACTTTTCGATTCCCTAAATAATAAATATAATGTCTCCCCCCCCCACCACTCACTTAATAGGTAGAGACCTATGGTTTGATAAATTTCGCGTTGAATGGAATCTTAAGATAAATCCGATTGGTAGACATAGACATACGTTTTCTATATAATTAATGGGTAGAACTGATTTCAATAAAGATAAACAAAGATAATCCAATTTTGTACCACTAACATATAATAACTTTGGTATGTACGAGTATATGATTGCCACCTTAAATGAAACAAATTCCAACCCTAGAAATGCCTGAAATTATTTTATTAAAAATAGTGAATGAAAGAAATTTGCAATCATCATTCATACAAATTTTCAACAGAAGTTATAGAACAATATGTCACACTGGCCACAAGTTAACATAACCAAAATTGAGTAAAAACTTTTCACATAATGTTTACACAAATCCTATAAAACATTGTGACAAATAAGTGAGCTGAAAGTATGGATAATTTTCTGGAAAATGGGTTAAGGAAAATAACTTTTTTTTACTGTACCTACACATACATATACTGGAACAGATGTTCATTATTGGCAGCTAAAACTCACATAATAGTTGAAGGACTTGTATCGGAATACCAGGAAAATCCAATGGCATTTTCCTTTTCATAACTGTAATTGGATATATAGAGCAACATAAACAGTATACAATAAATTTGGAGAACTACCGCATGGTATTTTACATGGAACAAATTACAAAATTAATTGTAACTTTTTTATTTATGGCTGTCCCATAAATTTTTGATGTTGTTCGCAATGATGAGTGCAAAAAAAAATATTATTAAATAAAAAATGATCTTTAAAAAGGGGGAATATTTTTATCGATCAAATGTGAAAAAATACCAAGATTTTGAAGGTCGAATTAAGAAAATTCGTGGCCAAACTCGTCGCCTAGATTCAAAAGTTTAGTATCAATTTAAAGAGGAAGAATTCACCTTTCACAATTTAATTGGTATAATTTTCCGATAGAGCAAATTTTCTGAGATCTGTTATTGTTGTCACGTCTTTAACTTAAATATCAATAAGAAAGTAATAATATTAAACCTTTTTCCATATTCTGTAAAAAAAATAATAATTTATCTTATCTATTTGGAACCTTGCTTAGACCTTTCCCGCTGAAAAATGCCCATTTTAATCAACTGGGCTATAATCGCTTAATAGATTAATTTTTTTTATTAAAATGTATGGGTTATACAAATATCTTATCTTAATATTCGGTTGTTAATAATAGAGGCAGTACATTTCTTATTTTTTTACTTATTTGTAAGATAATTATAATTTTGTGCAATCGAAATCTAATATAAAATTCCATTATTTTTACAGCATCTAATAAATTTGTAATATACATTAATATAGACGTATAATATTTAATCGATATTTAATGAATGTGCAAAAAATAAACTCAATCAATATTATCACATTGAAAGGAAAGAAAACTTAATCAAAAAAGATTGAGTGTTTCTGACGATTGATAATTGATAACTATTTAAAAAAAATTCTTGAGATATTGGATATATAATTTTCTTAAGTTATTTTTTTTTTTGAAGCACTTTATTTCCCAAGGCGTCGTTTGGTCTAGAAAATTTGAAAAAGTGCGATAATAAAGTATGTACCGAAATTCGTATTTTTCGGAATAATTTAATGAAAATTGGTAAAATATGGTCATGGTCACCCTACCCCTACATTCATATATACAAAAAAAATCTATTTGAAATACATATTTTATTATGTCATAAATATAAATTAACAAAATATCGTGCTTAGTGCATTTTTACGAATTAGCTTAACCCAATTGCTGAAGTAATGTGTAATATGAAAAAGACGCTGCCATTATCTAAAACAAAAACCACAAAAAAATGATAAAAATAAATTTGACAGATAAACAATAAAGAAATCTTACTGCTTTCACTTTATCATAATCCAATATAAAGAATTTTCCACCAGTTAATACCAACGGTCTCGAATTGTTTGTTAACATCATCAGAACACCTCGTCTAAATGGTACACCACATAGATGCCAAGGTGCTCGCATCAGTGCTTTGCCCACTCTCATACTCTATTAACAAAAAACAAAAAAAAGTTGCGTTACAAGGGTATTTGTCAGATACATAATTTCCGAATTACCTGAAATTTTAGCCAATCTCCAGAATAGCCGTACATAAAAAGCTCTAGTAATGTAAGAATTAAATACTCAATTTTGTTAATGGTAACCAGTATTGAGGAACTTGTGGTCTTTATTAATTTCAATTAAGATAAAAAATAATAATAAATAATCACCACTTATTTACCTTTGTTGATACAAAAGCTAAATTGCATATTTGTGTCGTCATTTGAATTGATTTAACCAGAATCATTGGATTAAAAAAATTCTCTAACAATATGCAAAATTTTAATAGTATTTGATGGTGATTAACGCAATCTGTTAATGCTTTGGTTAATTCTTCATTAAATCCCATTAGATATGTGTCATCAATACAATTCAGTTTACTTCAGTTATATTAAAAATATGAAATATTAATTTAATAAAAATATTTTAAAAAAAACCTCTTAAATGTCGTTAAAACTGAATTTTCTTTTTTATCTAAGATCCCCACATTATCCATTTTTTCATAACTGTAATAATACTGATTCATTTCTTCCGCCTCCAAATTAATTTCGCGCTGACATTTACTTTAAAAAATTAAACAAATCATTAGTTAGAATATTTCCAAAAATTAATTATGGATGCTCACATTAAATATTCTTTGTTTCGTTGATAATCGAATAACAATGCAGTGTTGCAAATATTTTTCAAACTGCAAAATAAAATATCAAACTGACCGCAAGTTAACAGAACTAAACTCAGCAGAAATCCTCCAGTCATTGTAAATACCATAGCAACAAAACATTGACCAATAATTTGGGACAAATAGGTAAGTTCGAAATTGGGGCTTTTCTGCAAAAATTGTCATCCGATTAAATTGGTAAAATTCATCCATTCATATACAAACTTACATAGGTATCGTAAGGATACCAGCAATTCAGTGGTACTTCTTTTTTCATTACATATAGCGGATATGCGGCAACATGAAGTACACCTACCACACACAATGATACCCACATAACTGTGATTTTTTTAGCCATTAAATAAGTTGGCTCAGTGGTAACATATGTAAGTCCTGCAACCAGTATCAATCCCCAAAAATTATGTAAGAAAACTAAACATCTCTAACTAAATTACCTTTAGCCGATCTCATTTTAAAATGTTTATTCATAAAATCAATAATATCCGAACATTCTTTATGATTAATTTGAAAATACATCTCACCAAAAAGTACAAATCCATAAATAATTGATGATGTAATTGCATCAGCTATTTGAGTAATGTCATCTTTGTTCAGTAAGTGTTTCAGAAATGATATAAAATAAAATAAAGTGAATTGAAACACTAGCAAATCAGCAAGGATACAAAAAATCCGTTTCACTGGCCACAATCCGGCCAATTTCAGCAACCAAACTTGCGTTGTGATTAGACTGTCAATGTGAAAAGATTTTTTCCATGGCCACGAGATATCCTTAAATATGGCGTACTTTCCCAACGAAATCTTAACCATTGTGTTTATTGTAATATCAACACAAGACTGACCGTTTTTGATGTTCCAAAGAGTCTTTTAAATACGACAGTTATATAACATAATAACTCAATAGTTAATAATTTTAAAAAACTTAAAAAAGAGTTAAACTTTTTAATATATAGATGGCTACAAAAATAAATGGATAAGTATATGGTTTTAGAATTTAAAAGTTTGTTATAAGAAATATAAAGTAAGAAAAGTGTTTTCACCTAATTATGAAAATTTATAATACTCGTATCTATAACCAATCAATAATTTAAATAAATTTATTTATTATTTATCTAAGAAACACTACTGACATGACAAATAGAAGAAAGAGTGCGAAACAAAGATTAGAAACAAAAAACCGATAAATTTATTTTTGCTACGACAATACTTCATACATGGTGGTCATTGGGCACGCTATTTTTGGATAGATTCAACTTAAATGAATCCATACAAACTTTCAAATTAATTAAAAATCAGTTTAGCTTCAACATCTTCTATTATGATATATGTATATAACACACACACATACATATTTTATTCAATCAATAGCTTAATTAATGCGCTTCAGTATATGTAATACAAAATCGACGTTATATGTAGGTATATATTAAACTTAGACCGAAAAATGCCAATTACAATCTAACCCCAAGATATAGAGATATAAAATGCTTTAAATGAGCCAAGAAATGAAATCTGCAAAAATATCCCATCACAACAAAAATCTAAAGAGATTGTTGTGCTCAATACAGAAAATATGTGTAACAATCAAATGTGATGAGTTTGCCATTTTTCCGGACCATTGATTCCTTTATCACCACATTTATAAGAATCTATACCACACAAGAGTCTATCGAATATAAGAAGAGGTTGTTTATTTTCGCAGTTTTCCGTTTTTCTTTTGATAAATCATTATTATTTATTACCCATACACAGGATTCCCTTAAGGGGAAAGGCGATATTATAGAACTATTTAGAAATCTGCGTTCTACCAGTGTAAGAGATTGATATTGGGATGAAAAGGATATTTAGAAAAAATAGCAAGTCAATGTATTAATTTTTTCTTTCATTTTTTATATTAAAATATAATATGTGAAAGAAGTGATAGTAGGGGATGGGAACTAAAGAGCAAAAGAAAGATATAATAACTTAAGATATCACAAAGTTCAAGGGTAGTTCGACACATCCGATGCCGTTAGTGTTGAATATTATACCCAAATACGAAGAAAATAAGAAACGAAGAAATAAGAATTTAAAATTATAAGAATAATTTGATATTTTATATCTAGAACGCTTCTTCTAGCTTAACTTTAGACCAGTAATTTAACTTTTTTCATTTTAAATCATGTATGTGAAGCGAAAAATAGATGTTCATCCAAAATAACCAACCCACTTTGATACTTAAGAATAAATGAAAATTGTATTCCCAAAAATATGAAAAAAATTGAGGGTTAAGCATAAGGCACATTAAAAATAATTGAAGGCAATTTATATGTTCTATGATGGGGTCATGTTTCATGCTTCCATTCTCTCAGATTTACGAAAAATACATACATATATTGTTTTAAATTACCTTTGTCTGTTCGTTATAGAGGTGTTAAAAAAAAAGGTGAAGTAATAAGTTTAAGTCACGTTGAATAATATTTCTTAATAGCTTAATAAAATATGGTGTTAAAAATACATAAATTATATTTTCATAAACATTGGATAAAACATAAGTCATGCGATTTTTTTAAGGATAATGGAGAAAATTTTCTGCCAATTTAATTAGTATCTTCTGTAGCTTCTACTTTAATATAGTATAAATATAGGTGCTATGTTTTAATTTGTTTGGAAAATTGAAATTTGTAAATAAGTAATGGTGGCAGACGCTTTCGGGGTACTTTTAAACAACAACGAAAAAAAAAAACTATTCTACTAAAGTTCGGAGATTTTGCATGTATTTGTAAGTGTTGCAAGTTTTTTTGTTAAGTAAAATTTAAATTTTCTATATAAGAATGAAAGATATTCGGAAAAGTTCCCAAGTTTCCAACAAATTTGATATAAAATGTTCATTTTCTCGTATGTGATAAAAGGAATTTCGTGAAACTAACTGAGAGGAAGTGTCATAGAATCAAAGTTTATATCAAAAGTGACCCATATTGAATAACACTTCTTCTATACCTACACACCCTCATACTTTTATAGTAAAAAAAACGAATTTTCATTTATTATGTGAAAGATTTTCAATTTAGATAAATGTTATTTTTGTTCTTTACACAAGAATAGAAAAAGATTGGTATTCCAGTGTAAAAATCACACCACACAAAGGAAGAAGTGGAAGTTTTGTAGTCCTATTTGGCAGCCTTTATTCATTTTTTTTTTTTTTTTTTTTATTAATCTGTCACAACTCACAAATATCTGAAATTTACAACATCGACACGTTAAACCAAACCAAAATCAATTATTTGCCATCTTTAAATATTGCCAGAAAAGATGTCACATAAGCATGTTGCGTTCCAGGTTCAAATCTATTGTATGTGATTTTTTTTTCTTTATATAAATATTATATTATAAAAAAAAAAAAAATAAGAATGGATTTTATAAATATTTCTTTTGTATATCTCTCATACCATTAATTTTTTTTGCCTACAATATAAATTGTGGGTTATATCGAAAGATTTTGTAAATTTCTTTTCGATGGTAACCTAGAGATCTATTTGAAGGGTTTTATAATGTTCCCATATATCTACTTGATGTGCCTTAAACTGGCTGGAGTAATATACTTCGAATATTTATTTTTACACAAAACTTTTCTTTTTTTCTAAATAGAAAATCTATATAAAGTAGGTGCCATTTCTGATAGAGTAGGTATACTCGTACGTACATATTTTGTGGGATCGGACAATATAATAATATACATATATACAATATACAATATACAATATATGTAGTTATTCAAATCGATATCAACAACTGGTCAGACAAATCCAATTTTTTTTTCTTTTTTTTTCAGATATAGGGCATCATATATGCCTATTTTACGGGCTGAAGATATTCAAAAGGAGTAAAGGGCGATCGGAGTGGAGGTACTTTAAATTTATGTTATTTTATAATAAAAGAAGAATTGCAAACGAAAGAAGCAATAATTCTTCTTTGTTTTTCCTTTTCTATTTCTAAATGTATTTTTTTTTTAAATATTGCGTAATATAGGGTAGAGTAAGGTATAGTTGGCACCTTTATGATTATTGTACTGTAGTATAAAAACCCGATCTGTTTAGTTTTTTTTATTTTATTTTGTCAAACTTTAATTGTGTAGTAGTAGTTGAGAAATACAGCACAATTCTTTATGGTGCCAACTATTAGTGCTTTTACTCTATATTTCAAGCAGATTTGTATAATAAGGAATGTTTGTATCTGTTTGTATATGCTGGAAGAAGTTAAAAGATAAAAATGTTGTAAATAAAAAAAAAATTATTATGCAATCATGCAAAAACCATATATCAACTACTCGTAATTATCTCTAGTAACACATCTTTAATCTTACCAGAACTTTTAAATTGTTTCTGTCCACTTTTATCTACTCATCTAACTGAAGTTACTATATTTTTATATCACATTATCATTATCTCAGTCAATTTAGCAATAAAAAATTAAAAAAAAAAAAACTGCGATTTAATGCTGTCCTCATTAAAAATATGTTTCTCTTTTGCATTAAAAGCTAGCAGTGAAGTTCATAAGGCTTATCATCATCCGTATTTTCGCTTCCACTACCATTAATCAATGGTTGCTGGAGGAAACAAAAATTAAAAATGTCCAAAATACAAAATCATAATTAAAAAAGTTTCCCTAACGGTATTTATGTTAAATGTAAAATGATTTCAGAATTAATTTGAAAGAAATTTTTAGTTAATTAAAAATAGAAAAGAAATGGATTGCTCCCTTTGTGTGCTTGGTGATAAAGATACTTGTATTTCGCGGAACCAACATATATATATGTATACTCTTTTTACATAACACGATATGGTTTCATTTAGACATTTATTGCCATAAAATATTAGGCCCTGGGTTCCCGGTTATTGTGACAAATAAAATTGCAAAATAAAAGAAATTATGTAGGGGTGAAGATTTTAATTATGTACAAAGATCTTTAGAATTATTGACATTTATTAAGGAAGCACTTGACACATTTTTGATTACACGAAAACCGATGTGACATAATAGAATGTCGCAGTTTTTTTTTTTTTTTTTATTCATATTTAGAGATGGAAAAAAGTTTAATTGCCAGACATTAATTGAAAACAAAGACAATTCAAATTTACACGCTGTTGAATGTTGAATCACAGCACATTAATACAAATTAAACAGATAATAAAGGATTCACTAATTAAGCATTATTTGGATAGAAATAACATTTACACTCTTCAAATAGTGAACGAACAAACAATGTTAGTTATCGCCACAGTATTAATTCCATAGAAAATCTAACTAATCTGTGTCGAAGACATACCCAGCTTTTGGTCTGAAAAAATTCATTTTTCTTATTTTTTCTAATAAATTTATTAAAAGGCGCAATGTTTTTTTTTTAGTCAGTTAGGAAACCTAAATCCCTGAAAGTTATAAATTTATTTTATACCATTTAAAAAGAGCAAATGTCTTCATTGCCTTTAGTCACTCAGTACACATAATATAGAGAGAAAAAAAGTCAACCAATACCTAATCTAATTTCTTATTCGATTGAACGCTTCAATTCAACGGAATTTATGTAAGTTTTTCTAACACCATTAGTAAAACATAACGTAGGATTATGTGAAAATTGTTTTTTTTTTGTTTCAAAAGTCTTCCGTAAAAGGATTGTGTTAAATCACACGGAAAAGAGGGTGAATAACTTCAAACGAGATTTTGTTTAATGTTATAACATTTGAGTATATGTATTTATGGAGTATCAATGAAAGCATACGGGGTGACGATACCACCATCCAATCTTGTAAAGGGGGCGGGATTGAATAACAGCCGCCCTAGGTGCGATATTTTTTTTTTTTTTTCAAAAATCACTATTCCAAATGTTACACATAATCGATTATTATATTATATGTCAATGTATGGAAACCGTTAGAAAAGTTACAGTACACAGCCATCGACAATCTAACTCCTTTCAAAAAAAAAAAAAACACTCCATTCTATTATCCATAAATAAATATTTTGGTTATTGCATATCTTATTTCTTAGAAAATATCGTATAGTTTAATATTTATAGATACTTACATTACTTACATACATACATACATAGACGTATAATTTTGTTTTTTGGTAAAGGGAGGATTTTCTACTCAAATTTTAAAATAGGTAGATTACAAATTCAAAAAGAGCTAATGAAAAAATATTCATTATAGAAAATTTCTTCATATATTATGTAGATACCTATAGAGTATAGACCTATGTATATATGTATGTAGGTACATCATAAAATTTTAAGTTTTTCCTAAATATTTCACCCTCTTTTTCATATTCTGCGTAATAACCCTGCCGATGTATATAATATATATTCCAAGGAGAGGTATACTAGGGTGGAGAGATGGCTATATAGAAAATATTTATTTAACAGAATCTACATAAAACGGCAAGGACACACAAAATAAAGAGTTGGAATTTTAGATCAAAAATTTCGTATTTAAAATGTGACTGAATCGGTGGCGTCACGTTACCATTTTTCAAAAATTATCATAAGTCGGATCCGATGATTTTCTTTCATCGTGTATAGAAATAGTTTTCTGGGAGAGCCAAAATTATGAAAAGAAAAACAAAATTGATCCAACCTAAACACTATATGTATACTGTGTGTACCCCGTTTATTGAGCTGATATGAAAAATATATATTATGCGGTTCAGGATAACAGCCCTCGTCTATATGTATGTGCATGTAGAGTAGAGCCTCCTGCATACCCATCAGGCATATACATAAATACATATATGTAGATCCTTACATACCTACATATGTGCTATATACAACAAAAGTATAATCTTAAACCAACGAAAATTTCTATATACATAATATATACTTACATAAAATATATATTTTTATCGTTTGCCAAACATCTTATTCAAAAAAAAAAAAAAAAAACGTAATAAATATCCTTTGGGATCAAGGAAATTGCATTTAAGTGGATTTTACATGGAAACGCAAGCGCAAAATGATAGAAAGGAAGATTTATACAGAGCTTATTTAGCACTCCCTTTTAAACGGAAAATAAGGCATTATCTGTCACACGCAATAAGCAACGATTTGATTTTTTTTTAAGTAAACACATAAAAGTCAAATTGAAGGTGAGTTCATGTGCGGTTAACATTTAACAGATATTGTTTTCCGTTGTATGTATGTAGGGTGTAACAATTCAAATAAGTATTATTACAGAATTGTAATACCCTTGGCTCCTGTAGGGCATCACAATTCTCAGAAATATTTTAATATAATGAATAGAATTGATTGATAGAATTGATTTTTCTTTTAGTATAAATGTACATTTCTTTATTAAATTTATATTAATCCTGGGGAAGATAAAGGAATCGTTGGCACGTGCACGCGATTAAACATGTAAATGGTAAAAATTGTACCCTACTTAGCCGTATTTTATCCTGAATTCTGTTTTTTTATTATTGCTTCTTCTGCAATTTCCAGTCCAGTTTCGTTTCTAAAAAAATACCAATTCATCTTCTTGTTGGTTGCGGGGTTGTGTTCTATATGGAATAATTCGACCAAGTTTGTGTAACAAATAGTATTTGGTAGACCAAAAATTGTTTCTTGCTGAATTTTATATTCTTGTAGCCGCTTTGGTTGTTGGTAAAGGACTCTCGTCGTTTGTTTATCCATTAAACCAATCCAAAATATATTTGCCACATTAGCTATAGGTATGAATCAAATCATGTTGAGTTAAAATTCTTAATTTTATTTAAGTGTTATTAAGTGCTTAATCAAAACTACCTAAGATTTACCGCAGTTCGTAAGGGTGTGGTCAAAAACGTATAAATTCGAACGTAACAAATGACATTTGCCAGCTCCATATTTTGAAATAATTTTTGTTATTAATTAATTATATATAAAACTATTAAGCTTTTGATTTTAGCAGTTTATATGTTAATAATAATAACATAAAACCAAAAAATCTTAATAAATACTACTGCCACAGCTAATAACAAAATGTACGCTGTCCGATTTGTTAATTTGAAATAAACTGAGTAAAAACCCCAAAGTGTATGTGCAAATGGATTTTTTTTGTTTTGTTTTAAGGAGATAGGAAAAATATGTCGATTTAAAACTGACGTATTTAACTGTGTGTATGTGCCCCGTTTTACAATACAAAACCACATAATATCCTCTTTAAACCTAAATCACTTTCTTTGAAACAACTTGAAAATATCCACTAAGTAGAAAAAATCGGAATGATTTTCAGTGTACTGAGAGTTCCTTATAGCATTACATGAAAATATTATAAATTATTCACATCACGTATACGGTAAAAGCTTTTCAAGAGTTTTCCAATTTGTAACTGACGGAGTAATTTGATTTTTGTCGGTATTGTTTTTCATTTTCGGCTCATATATATTGTTGCAAATGAAGAAAAATATTGAATCGTATTTTCTTTTTTTTTTAAGAGAAATAACTACACAAGACATGACACAGATGAATCATACATTATGTATGGAGTTACCTTAACCTTAACTAAAGAATAAAATGAACAAATATTTTATTGATAGAAGGACATATTTTGTACTATATAAAAAACGTTTTAATCTGAAACTTAATCTACTTTAATTAAGTTGGAAAATAAAGTTATTGCAGTCTAATGTGTTTTCATAGTTTATTAATATTAATTATGTTACGAATATTTTTAATCAATCAAACTAGACGGAGACACGATACTGAACTGAACTAAACAAGCGTATTCCGTTCTAACACTCTCCGTCTAGAATGAACTTTCTTCCAATTTTTTTTTTTATATTTTACTATGTAAAATAGATCGATATCATTTTCAAGACAGTATGAATTCTTCACACAGCATTAATTCTTTACTCTATAGACCACCATTTTCTGCAATGTCATCCATCAATCAACATTCATTCACGCAAGCAACTTACTCCATCATTTGTGAAAACTCAAAATCTAATCCATCCCGTCTATATACAAAAATGATAACAATATAGAAATATAGTCCCGTTGTTCGACATCTTATGAATAAATCTACAGAGACAAAATTCTCGTTCTTCATATGGAAATGTTGATTGTAAATAAAATTTTTGTTTAATTTTTCATTGATCATACAGATAAATAGGTTTAAAATTCGAAAATTATTATAATCATTACTTAATGTAAGAACTTACCCTTTCACAAAAAATTTCTAATTCTTTATCCTATAAATTCTCCAATCATAGCCATTTCACAATACACATTAACTAAACTGATAATGGTAACAATAGAATAGACAATAGACTAAGTAAATGCACACACTGTAATGGGACACCATTTTTTTTTATCAATTTTCATGAAACGATTGGTAGAATACTACATTTTAACTTAGCTATTTAATTATTATAATATAATAATTAATGATTATATTCACCAATATCAAATTATTGTTAGATTTTTCAATCACGTCCCTTTCACTTCTGATCAGTCACGAATATTTTTAATCGAACACTAATCGATTCCTATGTAGGTACTCGTATATAGCATATTTTTAATTACTACCACTAGAACATTTTAAGTTCCATAGCGGTATTTTTATTTTATTTTTTAGATATAATTACCTACAGCTACAGTTAATCAAAAAAGTTTGCATACAGTTTTTTTTTTTTTTTTTTTATAATTCTGACGTAGTTTTTGCTTTTTCTTTTAATAGAATACCTACACAGTTCACATACCTACAATAAAACCAAACAAACTGTAATAAAGCAGAAGAAAATTTTTACAATATACCAACATATATCATTTTTAAGAGCCCTTAAACGTAAACATTCCCCAAAGCGCTAAAATATGCAAAGAATTTTCTCATTATTATGGTGTGGTTTAGTGATATTTTTCTTATTCTTTTTTATTTGTTCTTTTAAGCACATATAACTCCTTTATGGATATACTGACATAATGACGATAAATTTTCCCTAGCCCATTTTCAAAGAACTAGGTAAGCAAACATTTTCAAAAGTCGGAGTTTTTGTTTGGCTTTTTTATAAACCTGAAACTTCATAAATAAAAGACGTAAAATCTCTCTTCCATATACATTTATCCCTGCCACATAAATTAAAGAATTTTCAATTACCATTCCACTTAAAATTAGAAGAAAAAAAGAAAAACCCCCCCATACAGCGCAGTATGTGTGTACTCTAAACATTGTAAATGGAAAGCCATCAGCATCGCCACATTACTTCAATAAATACATAAAGAATATTATTGAAAAAGTTTTCCTGATGTTGATTTAAGTAAAAAACTTTTTTTTTAAATAGAATCTTTGAAATTGTGGGGGGGAAAAAAGAGAAGGGTGGAGAAAATCGTTGCCAAATAATTTGAGAGCATCTTTAAATGATTACTCTTATTTGCTGAAAATGTAGTTGATTAAATTTATTCTGGCAACGAGTAAATCTACGTAAGAGTTTTTATAGCGAGGGCAATGGAAAATCTTTAAAGTTGATATTTATTCTATATATGTAAATGTGTCACTGTTCATACATACATACATACACATATCTTATGTGGTTTTTCTTATATTATGCATAAACAAGAGAACAATTTAAATTAACTTGTTCCTTTTGGTCAAGATAAGAAATATTTTAAGAATTTTACATTTCTGCAAATATCAAGAGTAGAATACTTGCCGTATAGCATTTTTTTTAAAGGTTTTTTATATGCACTACATTTTATTTAAATTCGATCAACCCTAAATGAAATACCAACATTTCATATAAAAGTAACAGATACGCGCCCATACTGTCAGTAAATCTAAATACTCTATGTATACATATAACATACATACATACATACA
>JANSTT010000210.1:0-36668 GCA_026745375.1 Platyura marginata
GACTACATAATAAACTGTCAAAATTTCAGCTTTCTAGCTTCAGCTGTTTGGCCGGAATCTTGATCACGGACAGACGGACGGACGGACATGCATATTTCGGCTTAGAATTTCACGATACGGGTATAAAAATACAAATGGTTTTATTGTCAGGGTCGAACTTAGCATGTGGTAGGTGGTACGGAAAAATCTTAAGCGCCTCCATGTAAACTATGCATATCAGGCTTTCTGTTAGAAATGGACAAAATAATTAACCCATAGGAATTCATGCTTAATATAGCAGAATAAGCAGCCACGATAAAATAAGTTGGGAAATTCTAATTGTTTAAATTTTTCTATTGTCACCTCCAACTAGTTGTCGCGGTCATGTTTGGAAGAAAAAAAAATGGCCATACGCATGCCCATAGAAAATATCTGTCATTATTGAAAATAATTTTTAACTTAAATTTAAGTAATGTGCGCAAGTATTTTTTCAATATTTTAGCCAAAGAAGAAAAAATATATAAGGAGAGGTTATCTGGTATATCTACCATGAAATAAAATACGCACACGTCGCGTGCAGCAGTATTGGGGAATGAAAATTGGCCATTTTTCGTCTTGAAACGATTCATAACAAGGCAAACTGACTCTCTTAAACTTACAGCAGAGATTATTTTATTCGAATTATGCAACAAAGGCATCTCATTAAATAGTTGGTGTTCATGCGCCCATTGAATATTAAGGAATAAATCGTCGTCGAATTATCAAATTTCAACTATTCTTCTATATATTTACTCAAGAAATTTTCTAATTTTCTTTCGTAGTAGTTTTAAAATTCTATTATTCAAGAATTCAGGTTATTGAAGCCTATCCTACTTGAGGATTTCATTTTCGTTTTTCGTGCAATTGATGCCTAGAGCATACATTTTCGTCTCACAACAAAGGTTTGTCTCATGCTTTATCAATAGGTGTTTGGTGGTACGTTTTGTAGATTTCCCAAAAAAAAACCTGTTTCAAAGTGGAATGTTTACGATAAGATCATCCCAATCCATTCAGATAGACAGAAAATTTATCCATTTAAAATCTCTTTGAAAATGGCGGCCCACAATATTATTATAATTTTATTATTATCTTTCCATAATTTGGTGGAGAATATTGGACATTCCATCAAATTTAAATATAAAAGGGTAAATTCCAAAATTAATTTGATTTTATTAAAAGTCCTCCATTATTAGGTAAAAATTAAATTAGAAATTTGAGGAAGTTAATGTTAGTTTAGGAAATTTTAGAACAGCCTTTTCCTACCACACTTCTCAATATGATGAAAATATAGAAATAATTATTTTCTGAATAATTAATTTCACTTAAAGTATACTCAATGGCATCCAAACCAACCTAATATCCTTTCTGTACGATATTTTGTTGTCTTTTTCTTGCTTCTAAAAAGCATAACAAAAAACTCTGTAAAATTAAAAATGTGTGTTCATTGGGATAAATAGATAATTTTACAATAAAAAAGGAGAAACAAAATAGATATAGAAGCACCCTGTATATTATGTAAGAAAAGTGAATTGTTACTTGACATGTCCGGCTTCTTTAAGTTTGGCAATTAATGCATCGACATCTGGTAATATTGCACCGGCCTGACGTACTGGTGGATCTTCAACAGATAGAATTTCTATACGGGGCGTTGTATCCACACCAAGATCTTTGGCAGTGACCTTTTTTATTGCCTTTTTTTTCGCTTTCTGGTAGAAAAACAATTACAAGTCTTTTGCATAAAATGGATATGAATAGACAATTACCATAATATTTGGTAGTGTAGCGTAGCGAGGTGTATTTAAACGTAAATCAGCGCTCAGTACAGCCGGTGATTTTGTCTTAATCGTTTCTAAACCGCCATCAACTTCACGAGTGATCGTTAGACCTTCGTTTGTTTTTTCGATTTTCGAACAAAACGTTCCCTGTGGCCAGTCCAACAATGCGGCCGTCATTTGGGCTGTTTGATTGCAATCATCGTCAATGGCTTGTTTGCCAACAATTATTAAATCGATTTTTTCATCTTTTGCCAATTTGGCTAATATTTTCGACACATGAATCGGTTGAAGTAGCTCATAATCGTTACCAGACACCTCGACGTGAATACCACGATCGGCACCCATTGCAAGTGCTGTTCGGATAACCTCTTGCGATTGAGTTGGTCCAACAGATACGGCAACAATTTCGGCAGCAATTTTTTTCTCTTTCATTTTTACTGCCTCCTCGATGGCAATTTCATCAAAAGGATTCATGGAATGTTTGACGCCCTCTGTAACAACGCCAGTTTTATCGGGTTTAACGCGTATCTATAAATATGATTGAGTGAGATCAGTTTTCGTCTTCCTTTACAAAACAATCTTTATTATCTAACCTAACCTATTTCGATCATCAGTGAACAGTGAGAAATAATTTCCAACTGAACCCAACTATTCCCTACAACTGATATCAATTAAGAAAGACAACAAAATCCAGGTCAAATCAGTCGAATGCAAGCAAAAACGACGAGAATAATCAGAAGCCCCACACCAAAAAGAAATCTACTCTCTTTCAAACTGCACAAAGTTTCAAACTCGAAAATATGGGGCACCGCACTAGTACAAGCTTTGCTATATCAAACGTTCGTAACTCAAAAGGTTATATCTACTGGAAATTGTACATGTAGTGGATTCCATAGAGTGTTTGCTGTTCGATCACATTCATTTTAACCTGCGGTAATTATCAATACGAGTTTCGATGGCAATGTTTTAAAACATAATACGTGTCAGTATCATAACTTATCGAGATGAAGGGCTGATCAACAATACGCCAAAAACAACCCACAATTTAGTTACTGACTATAGGGCATATGACAGGATATGGATCGCAAATAATGCAAACTCGTAAATTAAAAAATATGTCCATCAAGTTTCCGAGATATACATCGAACTATAGTCGGTTGGAGTCTGTATCTATACCCAGCATAATATCCTATTCTAAGGTTTCCAATGGATGCCGGCGAACAATTATTTGATGTTTTGTTGAAACGAACACACCAAAAGAAGGATTCCAATCAATTTTTAATTGATAAAATTTGGAAATGCAAATATAGAAATTTGCACAAATAAAGATTATATAACTCAATCTCTAACTCTACGGTTAAACTTAAATTTGAGTAAGATTTTAAAAGCACCATGTTTGAGGTTTCGTCCTAATTAACCTTTTATGTAAGTAACGAAATTATTTACCTTAACAGCATAATCAATTACACGCTTTACGCCAACAAGAACTCGTGCCATTTTACAGAAATTATCTTCTTTGATGAACAAATAAAACTTTTACCAATTAAAAATGATCAACAAAGTCCAAAGTCTTGACTAAAAACACTGTAGTACACTGTATTATTTGCAATGACAAATTATGTACAAATATAACTTCAACTTCGACTTCTAAACAATTAAAAATAATTAAAAAAAATTCTACTGTTTGCAAAATGGCGTCATTTGTCATTTCAATGATTTTGGCCCGAAAGTAGGTTGTCACTACACATTTATAAATCCCTTCCAATAAAATTATCGATAATGTTCAACTTCATTCTTAATATTGCTATCGCACCTTGCCGCACGTTCTGTATTTGTCATTCGCTTTTCAGTGTTCATTCAGTGCATATCGAAAATTTATTTTATGACATAAAAATGGCAAGACGCGGAGCGCCTGGTGAAGATTTATCAAATGTGGAATTTGAAACGAGCGAAGATGTGGAAGTTATCCCAACATTTAATTCAATGGGACTCCGCGAAGAGCTTTTACGTGCAATTTATGCGTATGGTGAGTGTTCGTGGAATCCGCCGAAAATGTTTCTGTCAACATTTTTATAAATGGCGTCGATAGTGCCCTAATTTTGTTTTTGTTTTAAAATTTAATTTTTAATTTCTCATTTTAGGTTTCGAAAAACCATCGGCTATTCAACAGAGAAGTATTTTACCAATTGTAAAAGGTCGTGATGTCATTGCTCAGGCACAATCCGGTACCGGTAAAACGGCCACATTTTCCATTGCAATTTTACAATCGTTGGACACAACTCTACGTGAAACACAAGTACTGTGCTTATCGCCAACCAGAGAATTGGCCGTACAAATACAAAAGGTAATTTTGGCATTGGGTGATTTTATGAATGTACAGTGTCACGCATGCATTGGTGGAACAAATCTTGGTGAGGATATTCGAAAACTTGACTATGGCCAACACATTGTAAGCGGAACACCGGGACGTGTATTTGACATGATCAAAAGGCGTGTTCTACGAACGAGATCAATAAAAATGTTGGTATTGGACGAGGCAGATGAAATGTTAAACAAAGGTTTCAAAGAACAAATTTACGATGTCTATCGATATTTGCCGCCAGCAACACAAGTTTGCCTAATTTCGGCTACACTTCCTCATGAGATTCTCGAGATGACATCCAAATTCATGACCGATCCCATTCGAATATTGGTGAAACGTGATGAATTGACATTGGAAGGTATTAAACAGTTTTTCGTGGCTGTCGAACGGGAAGAATGGAAATTCGATACCTTATGCGATTTGTATGATACCCTGACAATAACACAGGCAGTTATCTTTTGTAATACCAAACGAAAGGTTGATTGGTTAACAGAGAAAATGCGCGAAGCCAATTTTACCGTCAGTTCAATGCACGGTGATATGCCGCAAAAGGAACGAGACGAAATTATGAAAGATTTCCGATCTGGACAAAGTCGAGTTTTGATTACAACTGATGTTTGGGCTCGTGGCATTGATGTTCAGCAGGTGTCGTTGGTTATCAATTATGATTTGCCAAATAATCGTGAGCTGTATATTCACCGGATTGGTCGATCAGGTCGTTTCGGACGCAAAGGTGTTGCGATCAATTTTGTGAAATCCGATGACATTAGGATTTTGCGAGATATCGAACAATATTATTCGACACAAATTGATGAGATGCCAATGAACGTTGCTGATTTGATTTAAAAAAATAAAAAAAAAAAATTCTTTGATTTTGTATTTACTTGAATATATTCAATATATTCGGATTTAAAACGTAAACCGAAGTGAATTTTATTTTAAGAAGAACATCCCAGCTTCCCTGGCTTCCAAAATTTTCCTATTACTAATTTTTTAAATTCGATTCAATATTCGCTACTAAACTGCATGAGTTTAAGTACACTTTATTAATAACAGGACGGCAAAAGATGTCCGAGTAAAAATCATTTTAAGCCTAATAATGAGAATTTTGATCGGAACGGTGGATTTCTGCATGTAATCTAGGGACAGTGATTGCTGTTCAAAGTTTGACTAGAAATAAGACTGACTATTAACGTTTTTTTCACCCAGTATACTAACACTAAATGCCATTTCTGTCAATTTTCGGATGTGGGGGTTCCAGGCTCATTTTCTCTCATCTCACACCGTTCAATTAGCGGTAACCGTAACCCCGTTCGAAGGTTCTAATTATTGGTATAGTTGGTAGTAATTTGCGTTATTTAGGTACCTGATATAAAATAATCAGATACTCTCACCGAATACTTAAATCGAGGTTTTCTCTAGAACCATAAAACTCGGTGGAAAATAAAGGTACAATTTTTCTCTTTCCAGATATGTAGGTTTCGGTATTTTTTCATTCAGGTTAAATTCATTTTCTGCAAACACTTAAAAGGTCCCATTGAGTGGCAAAATCCCCTTTTTTGTGCCCTATGGTCGTCTCGGTTTCAGCCGAAAAGGAAAATTTTAATATTCGACTCGAAAAATCGTATTTGTCATACTGCTTTTTTTACATCAATTGTTTTCTACTTTAATTAAAAAAGGGCGCTTTTTTTAAAAAAGTTTTAAATAAAAAAATATCAATTAAAAAGATCGGGTATTCATCTGAGAAGTATTCGGGTACACCCACGAATCCCATAAGTCTCAAAAATCTCTTCGTTCAGTTGCGTTCATTGATAAAATATTATGAATAATTCGTTCACGCCATGTTTATCGTTGTCATCGGGCATTCAGTTTTGGTGTAATTACGTCACGTGACAAAGATGAATCACTTTGACATGTTCTAAGTGATTTTCGGACAGATATAAAAAACTCGTCGCTTTTGTTTGATAATAAAATATTTAATAATTTAAATTGAATTTGGAATTTTGTAACAAGAAAAACAACTTGACTGTATAAATGAATAATACAAAAATTGCATAGATAACGTTATTGCACAAATCCCGGAAGTCACTGGACAACAATTATGGCACACTACAAAGGAGCGGCCAGCGAAGCTGGTCGAGCAATGCAATTAATGAAAAAACGCGAATTAGCCCAACAGGAAATTGAATTTCGCAAAAAGAAAATCGAAGAAGATCTCAAAATCAATAATATCGAAAATAAATTTGCCAGCCACTATGATGCCGTCGAACAGCAACTTAAAAGTTCCACCATCGGTTTGGTTACATTGGATGAGATGAAAGCCAAACAGGAGGACATCGTTAGGGAACGTGAAAAGAAATTGGCCCAGAAAAAAGAGGAAAAAGATCGTGAAAAGTTAAAAGCTCTGGAGGCCAAACAAGCGGAGAAGAATAAACAACGACAGCAAATACAGGCGTTATCGTTTAATATAGAGGATGAAGGCGAGGACGATGAAAGCGATAGCGAAGATGACGAAAAAGTCACAAAAAAATGGATGACAGAAGAGGATGATGGTCATATTAGGAAGAAAGTTCGTAAAAATCCGGATGTAGATACGTCCTTTTTGCCGGATAGAGAACGCGAAGAAAAAGAAAATAAACTCCGCGAAGAATTGCGACAAGAATGGGTGGGACAGCAAGCAGCACTAAAAGATCAGGAAATAACAATAACGTTTAGTTATTGGGATGGTTCGGGACATCGGCGATCTGTAACAATGAAAAAGGGCAATTCAATCTATCAATTTCTGCAAAAATGTCTGGAACTGCTGCGAAAGGAATTCAGTGAACTTAAGACCGTTATGGCCGATCAATTGATGTACGTCAAGGAGGATCTCATTTTACCCCATCACTATTCTTTTTATGATTTCATTGTGACGAAAGCACGGGGCAAATCTGGGCCATTATTTCAATTTGATGTTCACGATGACATTCGAATGATCAGTGACGCAACCATTGAGAAGGAAGAGTCGCATGCAGGCAAAGTTTTGTTACGATCTTGGTATGAACGGAACAAGCACATATTCCCAGCTAGTCGTTGGGAACCGTACGATCCGACAAAAACATACGAGAAATACACAATAAAGGATAAGAACAAGAAACAATAACTGTAAGAGCATAGTCAGTACCTGTTGATGTAAATAATTCCTAGACCGGTGGTAATAAAGAAAGTGATTTTTCAACTTATTGTGACATTTTATTACCAAACCAATTAACAAATTTATAGACGGGCCGATGCGCTTAGAGTCTCCTTAACACTAGATGGAATTTTATTAACAACGTCCCTATGATGGCACGTCCGACCAGTTGCCAATACACCAGCTCGATTCACAAAATCAACGTTTTCACCATATTTATAGTGATTTCCGGCTATATCCGTTAAAACACCATTGGCCGCCTCAAGAACCGCTTCCGGTGCACATGTATCCCACCTCTTACATCCAGGCGTAGCAAATACGTACGCATGGGCTTTACCCTCTAGCAACTGCAGTACTTTATAACCGGCACCACCTACTTTAATAACATCTGTGGCATTCAATGACTTTATTGCAGTATCTGCCAATTCCGTTGAATGGGTTCGGGTTGTTGTCACGATAAATTTTCCCTCCGGCGGATCAGATAGTTCAAATCCACCGATTCCGATACCTTTAACACCCCAAATTGTACGACCTAACGTAGATGCACCCGTTCGATAGTAGGGCTGATGTATAACACCGCCAACAGCTTGCTCTCTTACCGAAACACCAATCAAAACGGTAACATGTTCCAGAAATCCCTGAGTATATTCCGATGTACCATCCAATGGGTCAACCCAAATAACAACGTCATCAGATGTTA
Source organism: Platyura marginata (assembly GCA_026745375.1). NCBI lineage: Eukaryota > Metazoa > Arthropoda > Insecta > Diptera > Keroplatidae > Platyura > Platyura marginata. Next base: position 8,028 of record JANSTT010000210.1, read on the forward strand.
TCGATCGCAGTGATTCCGGACATGGATTTTTATAAAATTCCGTATCATGTTCTGTTACTAACCAGTCTTTTGGTACATTTAAATCGGAGTGTCCTTCTTCGCCAATGATTTTAACATCGGGAAAGAGATTTGTTAGCGAAGCAATTATACAACGTTGAGCCGATCGATCGGCTTCTGTTTGAAGATCATTTACTCCCTAAGTTTGATTAGAAATGTGTGTTTAAAAAAAAAAAAATATTTTAATCTATCACTACCACCTTTTCCACAATTCCCAGAGCACCTTTGTCCATTACATCTCGAATGATGTGACCGGCCCTGTTAGCTACGGCAATTGACGATGCCATAATTCTCATAAACATTGCAGCTTGCGACATGATTTTAAAATTAATTATTTTGGAATGTTTTCTTAATTTTATTTAAAATCCTTGAGAAAAATATACAAAACTAAAAATGTCAAAACAAAAAACATGACATGGTTGCGTACATTTAATGAATGCTTTCGTTTCGGAGTAAATTCTGTAGTATTCTATTTTAATGACCACTCTAAGTAAAAGCTCTTGATGAGCAATTAAATCTTAATTAAAATGGTAACACTTAGAAAACTAATAAGTAACTAATGAAGTTCAAAAATTCTGTATTTCTGTATATTTTCTCCAAACGATAACCCTAATTAATTGGGGAAATCAAGTAAATTAAAAATAGAATTGCAACGTACGCAGTCTTTTTAAGAGTTAAAATGGCGATCTCGATCATTTGCAAAAATTATAAGCAGAAATACGCGAATCCTTCTACTTTGTTAATCTCATTGTGTAGTGTAGTGTTTTGTGAAAAAGTGAAAATTACTAAATCAGTGAAAATTATTAAAAATTAAACATGAAACACTGGACTTAAACTAGCTTCAGCTTAATTATCATTATTAAAAAGGTAATAAATAATGTTGCAAATATGAGTAGATTAATTTTATATTTCCAAACAGATTTTACAAAAATTTTGTAATTGCACTAAGTGGTTCCTACCACAGGTACTTTTCTTTATTTTTTTTTCAATTCTATTATATATATAATTATTAATAGCATTAAGCAAACTTGTAAATGAAACAATTAAGTTTAGATATGCAAAGATTTATGCAAATAAAATATGCAGCAACTTTTATAGAGCCACAATTATAACACTCAATTGGTTCATGAATATAAGAATCGCCATTTTGTGAATATCGGTAGGTATATATTTTCATTTAAATATTTAAAACATGCAATTTTATCCACAGAATTTTGCGCACATTACGATATGTTCGTAAAAATTACATTTCTAAATAAACGATTGACAAATTATTCCGAAAAATCATTTACTGTTTGGTTCTCTTCAATAGGTAGACACCAAACTGCCCTATCCCAGATTGCCTAAGTTCGTATATAGACCTATCTACAGGTAACCCTCGTATAACGCAAAGGTTAGGTTCCACAAAAATGCCGCTTTATAAGGAACCCATACAAAAAGTAAGATTATGTTTCAAATCTAATAAACTAAAAAGTAGGATTACGATCCAAGTCTAAACACTGCGCATGCTATTGATGCGCCTATATGTTTACCTCCTTGTGTTCTTTTATCCATAGCTTAGTTCTATATAGATGTAATATAGAATCATTGCAAGTCTTTTATTTCTCCCATTCTCCATAGTCGATGAGTAGTGAATTCAGAACAGTTCCACTTATGATTGTCAACATAAATATGTAGATCACTGCAATACAAATTAGTCCTCTTTCCGAAATGACTAAATTTTTCATTTGAGACTATATAGGTTTCTTTCAAAAATATTGAAATAGAATTCATATCATAATAAGAAGCAAAACTGATGCCGGTTCAGCAATATACTGGACATCTTACTAAACGAGCCTATTTATATCTACAAAATCCTCATCAGATTTAAATCATTCTAATTTCACTAAAGCATTTATTCAATAAGGGTTTTAACCAGTGACGCATCCTGAGAATTATTGAACCCATCATCATGGGACTATTTTAAAAAAAAAATTTACGTCATTTTGATTGAAAAAAAAACCTGTGCCGAACATCCTGACCGTTTTTTTGGCAGTTTTTAAAAAAAGTTACAATTTTGAACTTCCCTAATACTGAAGATATGGTTTTGAAACTGTATTTTTATATTATTTTAAATTTTTTGGAAAAAGTTAATCCCCTAAGGTCCATACATTTAAAAAAAAATGTCCTATGTTGATGGGATCAATAATTCTCAGGATCCGCTACTGGTTTTTAGTACTTTGTTTTTGCAGGGCTATGCAAAATACAAAACATCACAGTAGCCGTCCTCCATTGAATAAACTTTGTTCTCTAGCAGATTGGGTGGTTTTTTTTAAAAAACTCAAACTCAAACTATTATTATGACTTCTAAGCCTTATTTGACCTGAAATTGGTGATTTTATTATTTTTGCCAGGAATAGGAGAGCTATGTATACCTTTTAAGGACAAAATTGAAGTTAAATATTTAGAGATATTTCAAGATTCAACGCGTTAGTACAAAAAGTTTATGTTGACAAATCTTAAATTTAAATTAAATTGTCTTGAATTTTGTTATTGAATTTTTGATATCAAATCGAGATACTTACGGATGGTTTGTTTAACTCTATCGGAAAAATATCTGCAAACGAAAAATTTATTTATTCTAATCGAAACAATAATATAGGACATTATCTAATATTTTATCTTCATTTTTAATATCAACAATTAACATTTTTTGTTTTGAGCCTATACAATATAATATTTATATATATATAATTACAATTTCAACTTAAAATACTCGTATTATTATTATAATATATTATTAATGAATACATTTTGTTTAAAATCACACAAAGGGGTTCATCAAAAATGTCCTTTTCTATCATATTTTTGTTTGTATTTTTTCTTTATTTTTGGTATTAATAATTATTCATACAATATATGGATGTGGGCTTTTTAGGCTTTTTTTTCTGTGTTTTTAATTAATGTATAGCACATGGTTGTGTTTTAATTTTCTTCTCTTTTTTTAAAAATTTTTACTCCTTTTTTTTGTTTGTTTTATTTTAAAGTATTTGGTTTTTTTTTTAATTGCTAGCTAATTTACACGTGTAGATAGGTACTGTGTATGTACTTTAATAAATTGTGATTTATAAGAATATATTTTTGCCAAACGTAAATTTTTGTAGGCTCTACCACAGTAAATTCTTGTGAAAGTGGTATTAAGTGTATTTCTACTGACTATATTATAATAATTTATTTAAATGTTAACCAAAAAATAATTTTAATTTAAAAAGCGTAACAGAATCAAGGGGAATGTATTTGATTTGGTGATTGTTTAAGTTTGATATTTTAATGATGAACTCAATGTTGTCAATATTAGACATTAGCTCTTCAAGAGAGAGAGAGAGAGATATTGAATACTTGTGTAGAGCAACTCCTGAAGTCCTTTCATCGTTCTGAACAGAATCGTAAATGTTCTTTGTTCCCGTAACAATACAGGACAATTATATGTGTGAGAGGAGTAGATATTTTAAACAAACGTAAATTTTCGGTATAGATTTTTATTTCGTTGCTTTACATCCGTTCGTCAGCCCTTCTGTGTACCCTGTATTATACCCTACGTACAGTAGTGTTTTGGGGATTTTTTATTTATTTTCGAGAATTTGATATTTTCTATTGAAGTAGAAAAAGTAGTTCGATTTTCGATAAAATGACATGACAAATCTTATACGAATCGCTACTGATTAGCTGCGATATTTTAAGAGCCCATTAGGCTTTCATAAAAAATTATGAACCCAATCTATTAATATTCATCTTGAATAATATCTTCGACTACTCCATATACAAAATACAGAGCGACTGATTTACAATAGAACTCACAGTGACGTCATTTTGGTGGGTATTATTTTCGGTTGATCGAAATTCATGTGAAAATAAATATTTTTGGTAGGTGCCATACGTGAAAAGTGCTTTTAAATCTTTGTGTTTATTGACACTAATTCAAGATACAAATTCTATCCTATTCTAATATTTTTATCAATTTAATATTGTTCCCTATGGATGGGTATAACAATATTTTAGGGATGCTAACAGAAAAAACTAACACGAGTTCCTTATCGGGCACGATCAGTTCAAAGCGCACTTATGCACGCTGGATGTGGTGGAGGTTCTGCGAGGAACGGCCAGAAACCGCTGAGAATTTATACTATGTTACTGCTCAGCCGTATCGGTAAAGAGGTAAAAGACGTCAGGAAGCCATTTGGCGGAACTTGTCGGAAATCCTTGACGCATCTACCTTGGTCAACCATTCATCCATTCATCTCATTTTGAACGGTAACTAGACATTATTGTCAAACGAGAGGCGAGAGCCAGTATATACCGTCCATTTTACCATTTTTCCATTTTACCGAACCAGGGTCATCTGGAAATTCTAAACTAACTAACTAACTAGGGACACTTACAATCAACTCTATAGTACTTTTATAGTATTAACAAATTTATAAAGAATAACAGAATCTCTCGTTAAAGCGATAAGAATACTTAAAAAAAACAAGATGGTGGCTAGTTTTTCTCGATATATTCCCATAGAATTCATGTCGGATATTCTATAATTCAGTTCAGATTCATATTCATACGTCTGATTTTGATTTTGTGTGCCTGTTCGGTCTGTTCGAAGAGGTGGGCATTACACCGACCATTCCTTATAATTAATTTCAAACTTAATAATCACACTTTGTTATTAGTGAGAAAGTAATAAATTTTTGTTTTTTTTTAATCATTCCTTTGTTTTCTGTAATTATGTGTACGTCATTTTCTTCTTTTTCTTAATGCACAGTCCATAACAACAAAAAAAGAAGACTACTTACATAGGAGCCCATGTTTGCTTTATATTATTATTTAGAAATGTAACAGTATAGAGAGAGAGAGAGAGAAATTGCTTAATTGAAATTTATAAATTGAAATTTGTTTCCTTAACTCCTTAACACATTAAATCTTAAAATTAGTTTTGTTTAAATTATACAATATAAGTATGTATATATATTCTATAACACATAATTCACTTTATTTTTATAATTTTAAATTAATTTTTTTTTTTTTTTGTAATTGATTATTATCCAAGCATAATTGAACTAGATTACAATTAATTGTATATTTTAATTTAATATTAATTGAAGTAGTTTTTTTTTATTAATTCAAGTCAACAACAAAATGTCTTTTTTTTTCGTTCTAAATATTTTTAAATTAGTTATTTGTTTCAATATTCTATATAATTTACATTTTCATGTAAAATAATTATGTACTTATGTGTATGTATTTATCATTAAATAATTTTTTTTTTAAATATCTTCTTAAGTCTATTTATAGTAATTGATTAATTAACCAATTTTAATTGCCAAACTTAGTAAATTCAATGAATTATAAATAATTTGAATGTCTTCCGTAAGAGACTTAACGAATTTTTAATTGAAATTTAATAGAATGTATATACAGTGGTGTGCAAAAAAATAAGTGTAATGCATATTTTGTATGAAAAAGTCGAAATTCAGTAATTTCTCTTGTTGGAATTGATATCTGAGAAATCTATGAATGCCATTTTTAAATGGTAATATTTTCTGAAAATATGGACTCGAAATAAGAACAGTTGCAAGATTTACATGATTGGCCAAAGTACTACTCGGGAATTACAACCGAAAGAGGTACGAGACTAGTATAAGAAGAGTTAGCAAAAACAGACTTAGGATGCTGACGGGACTCCTGACAGTCCATTGGAGGTCTGGAAGAAAGCGGCATGTGCAGGTTCTGTGAAGAAACAGAAGAAACCTCAATAAGCTTCCTTACAGAATGTGGAGCACTCATCTACAAAAGGAGAGATTATCTGGGGAACTACTGCCTAAACGAGAGGGACCTTCTGTCCCTAAATCCACTCAAGATCCTAAAATTCCTAAAGGAAACTGGACTGTAGGAAACATTCTAAATAATGTAGCGGCTCCATAAAGATAGAAGTAAGTAAGGGTGGCACAATAGATCTGAATAAAGATCACCTCTAACAAAGCTACAATCTACAAGATTTGGGAAGCCCCGTTGTGAAAAAAAATAAGTGCGAAAATTAAATGGTATGAAATGCCTCATTAAAACCATACAAAATCTTACAACTGTCCATATTTCCCGTCCATATTTTCAGAATATATTACCATTTAAAAATAAAGAATAGATTTCCCAGATATCAATCCCAACAAGTAGGAGAAATTACTGAATTTCGACTTTTTCATACAAAAAATGCCTTACACTTATTTTATTGCACACCACTGTATGTATTATGTATTTATGTATATATGTATATGCTATTTGAAATACCGTAGTTACCACACAAAAAAAAATTAAATATGAATTATGAATGTTGATGATAAATATTTTAATTTAAAAAAAAAAATGTAATCAAATCAGTATTGTTTGAGTGAAAAATCTATAGATTTGGTTTGGAAGAAAGAAGTGATTTTAAGAGCCATACAAGATCATAAGACCTTTTTTTTTTGTTTGTTATCGTATTAACTATTTTAAAATATTGTATTTTGCTATTTAAATTACAAAAGTTTCGCTGTCTAATTTTTATGGTTCCTGGTTATTATTTTTTTTAAATTTAACACAAAAATGTGTAACATATAAACATTTTCCTTTTTTCTTATATTTTGGTATGCAACATAAAAACCGTAGTATAAACCTTATTTGAATTAATTATATTTACTAAGACTTATGCGAGTAAATTGCTTTTAAAATATTTATTATATAGAATAGGACCAAGGATTTTTTTTTGGGTGTAATTCGATTATCGTAAATATTTTCTGTGGAGGAGTTTTTTAATTTTTGTTGTTGTTGAATATTTTGGATTACTGTCCATCCACAAACATAAAAAAAAAAAACATAAAAAATTCACTAAATAAATATTAATATCTATCGTAACTATAAAAACAGTTTAATTTAACTAATCGCAATTTATGATATTAAAAATTAACAATATTTACTATAGAAACCACAACATATCTACATTAATTTAATCAACGTTCGTGTTTGAGAAACTGATATTAAAATATAGATGAATATTTTCCATGCCCTTCCCTTACCCTTAAGACTATTAATGGTATCGTTGACAATTTAAGTAAATTTGTTTTACTATTTACAATTGAAATTAATCTTGTTTGAAGAAAGTAGAGAATTTTTTCCAATTTATAAAACAATCATAATCATAATGCCAATCAAGGTGACCTCAAATAGAACCCATTGAGTTTTTATGAGGGGAATAATGATGAAAATCTGGTATTCAAGGAAATATTTCACCAAAAGAATACTAAATCGTTTTATAGACAGAACAAGAACAGCACAAGACGATCTTATTATAATCGTACATCTCTTAAGCATAAAATGTCCGCTTACATTACATGACCCGAACATATTCAAATACCGTTGGTGTACTTTTTTGTTGTTGTTGTCATAAATACCAAATAGGTAACGATAAGAAGTTTTTTTTAAAAGATGTTTGCGAATAAGTATGTTGACGTATATGGTTGGCAAAGCACAAATCGTAATTGAGATACAGAATACAGTCGTATCACAATTTGTATTCGTTTTAGAGGCGTTTTGACACCGAAGTCTGAATTAGTATGACCGAATTATTTGAAATGGATTTAAATTAACATTAAATTAATTAAAATATTTCTACAAATAAAATTTACTCTATTTTGGTCCTAGTCCATTAATTATAATTACATTTGGGTTGTTTTCGCTGTTTAGGCATTAGAGAAATAATAATTCTAGATTTTTAATTGTTTACAGACGATGATAATCAATGCATTAATTTTTGAAACAACATATTTTATATGTAACAGCTATTTAAAATTAGTATTATTATATAGGTACTAGTAAAAATAAATAAAATCAATTTTTTGTTTTTTTTTTTAAAGCTAAATTTATTCTTATTTTTATTAACTTTTAAGTTAATGTTCGCTGAAAGTGTACTGTTATAGATTAAACAGTACTGAAATTTGTACTTTTTACTTTGATGTGTGATGAAATTAAATCGCGAGTTTTTCAAAATTACACATCGTCACATTTACATAACTTGCTTGTATTGTCGATGCCAAAATTGATTTTATTCGTTTGAATTTGCACTAATACTAAATACGAAATTGTATTTTCTCAAAATCAACGTATTCAAAATGGTGGCCTAAATTTAATTTTTTTGGTTCGAACATTTTGAAATTGATGATCCTTAGTTTTACAATTATGTAATTCAAAAATCCTTTGTAAGTGTAGTCAAAATATTTTCAAAATTTTGCTGGGTGGTTTTTTTTTTAATTTATTTAATGTTTCGGAGTACTTATTTATCAAAATAAATTAATTTCGGCAAACAATGCAAGCGAGCTATTTTTATTACCCAAGTTAATCGGACTAATTACTTAAAAATTTGAAAGAAAAAAAAATTCTGTTTAACCATCAATTAACAAATGATTAAGAATAGATATTTTTTATTTTGCTTTTTTTTTTTTTTTCTTCAGCTAGTACCTAAAGACAATCAATTTAATTCTATTATTTACAGAACATAAAACGATTGCACAATTTACGATCCACGGCCTATCATCTACAGACATATAATTTATATATGCTGATATATTTTTGACCTTTATTTACTTATTATTTTTATTTTTCATATTATATCTACCAATATTTCTCTTTTGCCTGTAACTTCTCACACAAGTTCACATTTTAATTATTTTATTTTAAAAAAACAAACAAACAAAAAACAAAATTCACTACATATTAAATATTATTATGATTTTTGTTTTTTTTTTTTAATTTAAATATTACTAGATCACTAATAAGCATAAATTTAAAAAGTGACTATGCCTTAACAAAAATTAAATACATAATTTGAACAATACTTAAATTTAACAAAATATTTGGTGTTGGGAAATATATACTATACATAAATATTGTAAATTTAACAATTTAATAAACGTAAAATTTTTCTTTTCTCTTTTTCTTAATTCTATAATTTAATAACTACTGGGGCATTCTGGTGGATTCATTTGGCCAAATACGTTAAGTTCGTATAACGATGCCAACGTTATGAACAGAAGATACCAAAGCATTAATATTATTCCAAGACGTCTGTCTAATTTCCAACCATTTAAATGAACGGATAGTAATAGAAATATAACGGTTGACAGAAGTGATAGAGTTGAATATGTTAGACCTGCGGGAATATATTTTTTTTTTGTAATTTTATTTATATTTTGACATATGTATGGATATTTGTATTTAAAAGTTGTTAGCTGATGAATTTATAATTTTCAGTGTCATCGTGCCGTTTGTCGTCCTGCATAGTAGTAGCATAATCACACTTTCACGGATAGAATATTAGTCTTATCGTACATGTATAATTATGGGAATGGAACTACTGTTTTGAAGATAGTAATCAGTACAGAGTTCTCAACTATACATTGTCGATTAATAAAGTTGGACAGACACACATCGTTTCTGGCTATGAACAGAACGAAATGAATTACTACCTCTTCGTGTGAGTGCAACACGTTAACCAACAGAAGACCACACATTACTTAGGAGAATACGTACTAATCTCAATGTCGAAAATCATTTGCAACGACTGTCATATATTTTTTAGTAGTGAATTTTGGTAGTAAATTTCTCGAAATATTTTCCATTTAAAAATTAAAAAAATTACCTTTTGATATCACATTGACATGACCACCAGTATCGATAATAGTTGTCTGAATAAACCACGGAAGACCGAGACATATTAATATATCAAATACATTTGATCCAACTGCATTAGAAACTGCCATATCGCCATATCCCTCTTTAATAACGGCTATAGAACTCAAAGCATCTGGAACTGATACACCAGCTGCTACAAATGTTAAACCCATCACTGTATCAGGAATACCCAATGTTGAACCAATAATCGTAATCATCCACACCTACAGATGGAATTGAATTAAAATCAAAATTATTCAATATGAAATGGAAAATTCCATTTCCCAATTACCATAAAGTAGGAATAGAAAGAAATCCATATCATTGAGATCAAAAATGTGAAAGCGTACCAGTTCTTATATTTCTCAGTTCTACAATCAGGCATTGTAAGACGACACATGTAATGAATGGGATATACAATAGCCCAAGATATCTGTGCTGGCATACCTCCATCAACTGGTTTTTCTAATGGATTGACAATATCTTGTGCTTTTATATCTTTAGATTTGTAGTAATCCGTTTCAGATGGTTGTCCAACCTGTGGAGTTTTCTGTTCCGCAACGGTTTGTTGCTGTGCAACCACAGCTGTTTGTTCACTTTGATCGCCGGTCGTTGTATTGTATCCATAATTTTGCTGTCCTTGATCCCAAGCTGCATTTGGATCCCATGAATTGACCGACCCCGTCTGATTTGTATTTATAGTTGTATTCGAGATAGGTGCGGCTGGTGCTTGATAATTATTTTCACTCCATGCTGCATTCGGATCCCAACTAGCATTTGAATCACCCCATCCTGCATTTGGTTCCGTGTAATCTTGATAATTTTCTGGTGGTGGTTGGGGTTGCTGTTGTTGCTGTTGCTGCTGCTGCTGTGGATCTTGAGATAAACTTGTTACTGCTTGTCCGCCCTGAGAATATGTCGATTCTGGAAGATTTTTGTATGTTACTAATGCTGATTGTTCTTCTTTTGTGGGAAGCTTAATAGGAAGTTTTAGAGAGTGTGCCCATTTTTCTAATGCAGAGTTGAAATGTAAGGCAATGCAGTATATCACATAGAAAATCATCATTATCAGCGCTTCATACTAAAATCGAAATTTATTTAATTAATTTTAATATTCAGATCAGGTCTTCGTAAACATTCGTACCCATGATATATAATCATTAAAAATAATAACCAGCATAACCAATATGGAAACCGAATAAAAAAAGCAATCTCGAACCAGTGGCCACCAATTTAAATGACAGACTGTTCCCGAACACAATGCACATACGGATATTACAAACATTATATTAAAAACAGCTGAACCAATGACACCGCTGACACCAATATCATCTTTTGCAAAAAAAACACCAATAATGACAGTCGCAAGTTCTGGCGCTGAACTACCAGCGGCCATAAACGTTGCACCAGCAACATCTGGCGATAGTTTAAGTTCTAAAATTAAAAAATATTTTAATTATTTATTACTGCAATATGAATTTTTTCAACAAATAAAAATACCCTCGCATATTCTATCTAAACTGGACACAAAATAATCATCGCAAACAATAGCTAATCCAAGAAAAGTAAAAATGGCGACCAGCACATGAATGATGAGGCCACCATGTTTTCTAATATTAGGACCCATTAATGGCTGTGGAAATTGTTCAATAGCTGGTGGTGTACAATTTTCTCGTTTCGGTCGATATGTCGGATGTGTATGTTTTCGATTGTGTATTTTGGATGTTGTGAGTAGCTCCTCGTATTCGGTTGTGCCATATTTTTCGGTTGAATAGAATAGTTCAACATTCGGATTCGGTGATGTATTTGATTCTTCTGTTGGTTTTGGTGCATCTGTTTCTGAATCGCTAAACGCCTCTTTGATTGTTGCTGAGTATACTTGAATGGCACTGTATATTAGGAATATTAGACCCCAGTGTACTAAGCGACCACGGCGTGAACGCCTCATGTTCTGAAAAATATATTTGATATTAGATCTATCGAAAATGTATGATTATGGGATGTGGAGATGGGGCTACTTTTGAGAATTTTGTTTAAAAAAAAAAAAAAAAACTTTATAAGAAATATTGTCCAGATCAGAATTTAAACCCAGGATATTACAAATAATGTCGGAAAATTTGTCCAGGCAAGGTTTGAGGTGTAGACTTACTGTAATACTTAGTTAATCTTCAACCTGACTTTAATCAACAATTTAAATTTTACATATTTGGTCTAGAAATAATTAAAAAAAAATATTTTATTGTGGCTAAATAAAATGAGGAATCTGCAAAACTGGCACCACTTATTTTCTGTATGCATTCAATACATACATATATAATGACTCCAGGAACTTGGGACAGAACAACAGGACATGGTAACCATACTTTGAAAAATAGAAATTAGGCACACGCTTACTTAGTTTTTGAACGGAGGGCTAATTTCATTAATTTTGATTTACATATCAATTAACTCTTTCTGAATTCTACATTTCATAGCAAATTAATAGATTTTAAAATGCAGTAAAAACGTCTCTTTCGAATTTGACCCACTTTTGAAGCGGAAATTTATGTTACAACCGAAAATATTTATTGAAAGAAAAATTACATTTTGAAACATGAAAGCAAATTTTATAAAAAAAAAATTTCATTTTTAGGAACAAATGAACAAAGAAGAAAACACAACTTATAAATTATAAAAGAATAGAAAAACTAATATAACTATGGTAATAATATCAATAATAATTGGAAACATTAATAGTCGGAGCTTTATAAGAGAAAAACCAATTGAAAAGTTTCACCGCTTCCATAACTATTTGAGGTAATTTTTAATTATTTTATCATTTAAGTACCTATTTAAGTTATTTATTAGCTGTCGTAGTTATTATTTCTACTATTCAAATGGGATGATAAATATTTAATTAACAATTGCTAATTTGCATAGTCGAACAACGACGAACATGATGTTCGTTGTTAGTCCATTTTGAATATATAATGTGCATACAAATATTTGCAATTAAAAAAATAATTGTGTGAAACTAAAAAATAATTTATAATTTAAATTTCATTGATTTTTTGCTTCCACACACTAAATAAATAAAGTGAAAGTTTTGGTTTCGTTAAAAAAAAAATTGAAAAATTGAAATGCGATTTTTTTGTTTTCTCCTCATTTTGAACATTTTCCAGCATAAAATTGCAACAAAACAATTTTGACAATAGGTTTTACTCGCTCGCTTGTATACACGATAAATTAAGATACCGTTTAGCTTGAATCTTTGACATTTTTTTTGTATGTGCATGAGGCGCTTGGTATTGTTAGTAGGCATTATTTTCTCGGACACCCTTTTTTTATTAGTGTTTTTTATGATTTTTTTATCTCACTAAATAACAAAATTTCTTAAAAATTATGAATATAAAAAGCTTTTATTGTTTATGTTTGATAATAGCGGACCCACTTTTAATCCATATAGAACGCCTCCATACAAAATTACTATACAAAGACCATTTTCTTACAATTCTTATATGTGTGGAAGCAGCATCGCGTTTCCTTGGCACACTTTTTTTAATTGTTAAAAAAATAGTATTCCCATAAATTACACATTTTATTTTATATTGGGAATAATTCTATTCTTATTGGTATGTATTTGATAATATTTTCATTATAAATGTGTCTGTTCTAATTTTGAATCTAGTAATAATTTTGTGTTTCTATGTATGCATTTATGTATGTATGTATGTATCATGTTCAAATAAGAAGTATTTGTTTATCGACGATTCTTCACTCCATTCACGAACACGATTACAGAAAATTGTTTTATTTCTTCTCTACAGGGATAATTAATTACTCCCATTACTCCTATGGCTCCACGTCTAATTAAATATATGGCCAAAATCAAATCAAAACCCTTCGCAACACCCCATACACAAAATCTTTTACAGAATATTTGTGCTCTTGCTAAATAATAAAATAAAAGCTTGAGATTTTGTACGTACCAGCCAAAAATTTAGTTTTGAGTATTGAAAATTTATTCATCCTCGTTAAAAAAAACCAAAATATTTTATGTGTTACACAGTAGGATAGGCGTCCGCTCGGGGGGCACGTGCCCCCAACATGTTTCTCTGTTTGGAAAAAAAAAACCATTTTTACTTAAAACAAAAAGGAATAATTTCCAATATCTGAATGTTTAATTATCTAAATTCTGAATTATCTGAATTCTGAATTATCTTAATTTTGAAATATTTGAATTTTAATTTATCTAAATTATTTCGATTTGTGTTGGCTTTCTGTGGAATCAATTAAAAACGCAAATCGAGGTCTTGATGTAATGGTTTTAATGTTATTTGGGGTGTTGGTTTTTGTATTGCGTAAAAAAAAAATGTGTGCCCCCCCAAACAATTTGAGTCAGCGGACGCCTATGTCGTAGTGTAGAGTAATGAAGAGGAAAATATAATACAGTTTTGATTTGAAAAATAAACATATTTGTGCGGCAGCCATTAAATTTTCTAATTAAGTAAAATGAATATTTTCCGATTGTTCCCTACGATTAGAATTCCATTGTGTATTTGTGACACCATAATGTTGAATTGTATGATTTTTTTGATTTTACAGTCTTTTTTTTCTCTTAATCTATTAAATTATTAAATATTGCACATATGGCACAATGGAGTTTGCCAATTGATTAATTAATTTGTCCTTTTTCTCCATTATGGACGGTTTAATTATTTAATTTTACTTTTATCGTAATTTTTTCTTCTTTTTTTTTATTTAATCTCGCAATAAATTCTTTACAGACTGCTTTTCGATTTTCCTTTTCTTTTTATTGATATTTTATATAATTTCATTCAATTTTTGTTTAATTGTTTTCTTCAAACAGATCCTTAAAATTTGTATTTCATTAGTAAACATTTTAATAAAATATTGTCTTATTGTAAAATATTTTGCGAATAAGAGAGAAAAATTGTTGGAGACATTTTTATATCGAAAAATCTTTACCGAAATAAATAAATTTATTAAAATAAATAGGCAGAGAATACAAAAAAAAACCACCATCGCAATTCTATGAATAATAATATAAATATCCTTTATTCTTTGAATTTATTCTTATTTTCTTGGAAAAAGATTTTTTTTCTTTCCTTTCAACAAAATTTGCAAATTTATTCCTTTTATGAACAATGAAATCGTAGCTATGTATTTATATTTTTTAACTATTTTTTATAAGGTTAAAGGTGATAAAAAAAATTAAAAGATTAAAAGAAAACAAAAAAGTAATCCTTTTTTTCACACATCATCGTATTGTATAAGTTTTCGTATGGAAATATATTTTCTTTAAATGTCAATTCGAGATATTTTTGGTTTTGTTTTTTTTTTTTAATTAATTTATTTATTAAGTTGATTTTGTTCTGTGCCTTTTTTTTTTTGTTCGTAGATTAACCATGAAAGTTTGACATAACACGAATTCTCCTCATATTTCTTTTTGATTGTACATCCATACATCCATACATACATACTTATGTATACATAAATGATTTTATCTCCATTATTGTCATTATACAATATGTATATGTATGTATATGTTTCTATATTATATACTGACTTTCTAATACATATTAGATTTATCTTTATGTGCGAGAAATTTTGGAAATCAATTTTGCTAAAAGCGAAAAATAATTGTTCAATATTTTTTATTATGTGATAAATTGTCATTTAATTCTATTATTGTCGTCTGGGTGTATCGGGGGTATTCTCCATTCAATATTTTATTACAACATGTCTACATATATTTCAATGAGAGAGGACCACCACAATAAATATATAAAATAAAAAAATAAAAAAAAAGAAAAAAAGAAGTAATATTGATTTACGATAAAACAAAAAAGAAAAACGTGTGCCATATAATTCATTGCACTCCTTCCTATATTATATGTACATACATACATACATACATACATAGTTATTATATATGTATGTAGATATGTATATATATGTAAAAATAGTTCTAATGTGGGTGTACATTACCTTTCTCTATAGATTTTGTATGAAAAGGGACGAGCAACGATCAAACAAAAAATGTACAATTTTTAATTAAACCAACAACAACAACAGCAGCAGAAAAAAAACCCCCAATTAATTAACACAATTTCATTAATTCACAATCGTCACAATCAATTTTCGGTTTACACATTCATTGAGTAAAAAGCATAAAATTTTGACCGAGTCCATCGATTTTTCATCGTTGCTTAGTCAATTTTTCTCGTTTTTCTCTCGATTAACATAACAATTTTCGAAAACACCTACCCGCTATTTAGACGTATTATCGAGTAATTCGGTGTGCTTTCCCGGAATCACAACACTAATGCTGAATCCGATATGAAAAGGAATAAATTTTCTTTTCGGTCCTTTTGTGAAAAAATCTTATTTGAAAAATGATATTTAAGAAAAGAAAAACTAATTTTCAATTCATACTTGACAATACAGGCCAGCAAACGAAATGCCTGGCGCGTTGGCTACACTGTTATGTGAGACTGACGTTATATTGGAGACGGGTTGTCTTAATGACAGGCGCACTTGTATAGTAAGTAAATTGTTTTGTTCGTAAAATTGGGGAAATTTTCTGCTTGCGGTTTTTTTTTTTTTTTTTGATATTATTTTTTTTATTCAATGAAAATTTTCTTCGTAAATTTTATTTTAAGGACAACGAATATAAACATCTTATTAAATATAAATAAAATGGGGCAATTGTGTTTGGAAATATTTAACAAAATCCGGAATTGAATGGAAATTAATGATTTAGATTGCATGTCAAGTGATTGTTCTGTAAATGTTTTCAAATTATTTATCATTTCATTATGTAACCAGAAGGATGTAATAAGAAAATTATAACCGAGAGAATCTATTAAAATGGATCTTTGTTTATAATCGGACCTAACAATTGATTTATTTTTAAATGAATGAAAAAATTTTTCTTTTACTTTTGAATTAATATTTTAATTTCATACCTGATTTAAGTTAATGATCAATTTATTGACATTGACAACACAAATAAATTTCAAAACTAAAAATTGATTGGATTGATCCTAAGTTGAATGAAAGATTTAAAATAATCAAATAGCGGTAGCTCAGCAAAATATTTCCGTTTGTTTAAAGAAGCGTTCATTTATATGTTGTTACTTATGTTTGATCTTCATTTTGAGTTTTAGAAGTTTTAACTGATTGACATTTCTCTACCATTTCCCCTTAGTCACGCTTTAGGATAGCCGTCCAACAGTATAACTTCAATAGGTATAGATACATTTGGCCAAAAAAGGAACATAATATGAAAGTTTTGCATGAACTTTTACACAACTTATAATTTGTTTTTAAGATAAAAACATTTGATGTAAATGCCCAGTCTTGAATCAAAAGCTTTACATTTTGTTTTAATTGCTTTTAATAGAAGTTGCCATATTTTATACCTAAATAATGTTTTAACTTTCATTTCAAATGAAAATGTTTGATGTTGATTCTGAAAAATGAGTCTTTATTTATAAGAATAATTCTTTTTCTGAGATAATTTCGGAATTGGATTTTTTTTTGTTAGCTTATTTAGTCGTTCAAAGTTATGCGCCTATAAATCCTAGTTAGTCGAATAACATAAATAATCTACAGCTACGTATGATCCGCAGACATGCATGAACATAAATGTCTAGTGGACGAAAATGTAACAGACGCTGGAAACTCTATACCCTGTAGGCATATTTGGGTTATTATATTATTTTATTTCCATATTTTTTTTGGCCAAAATATCGATAGCACGGTTTCCCTATAACAAAATTGCGACATCTCTCATATAACACGCTTAGGGTTCCCGTATAAAGTCCGCATTATCCGAATTTGTATGACCTCTGAGTTTCGCTTAACACGGATTACCCTATTAAACAGTACCCATTAACCGTGTTATACGAAGGTTACCTGTATCTAAAAAAAAAAAATTAACTGAGTAAGTTTTGAGTTGTTTTCTCGGTATTTTGTTAGAAAAAAGCCAAAAAAATTGGAAATAAGATTACCGTTGTTAAAATATTTCCACAATTGAAAGAATTAGGCGGAATATAGTAAGAAATTCAGTGGTACTTTGTTTAGGCAAACCCACGCTACGTCACTGATACACAAATTATGTATAATAATTTTTTATTACCTTATTTAAACCTTCCGTGGATCTACAATATTAATTATCACACTGAGTGGTCAATTTTCACATTTTTATCGATTTGTTTTCAATCCCATTCCAACGATTTAGCTGCGTATATCTTCACTAACTCGATAACTACCGTTGGACCAATTTTAATTAAATGAAACATGAACACCCAGTCGTTGTTTTTTTTTTTTTTATCAAATTAAACTTATGTAACAATAAGCAAATATTCACAATTAACAAAACAATCTTGAATTTTCTTGTCAGCTAAAGATCTACAGCATTCAGTATCTGCGATAACATACAATTAATTACTAATTCTTCATTCCGGTATTCAGATTTATTGTCTTAGTTTATGTTGTGCCTGAGGTTTCAGTAATTATTACGATAAATACAAAATGTTGATAAATATGTATTTTTAAACAAGTTTTTCTATTGTAACGATGACTTGAAATGGTTTCTTTATTTTGGTGTTAAATTACATGTTGCAAATGATGCAAAATTGAATAAAAAATTATTTTAAAGATTGCTATGATATTGAAAATGATTATTTTCGGTCCAATTTATCGTAAACGGATCGTAAAGTTGTTAAGGCAGTCATTAAGGCGGAGTGGAGAGGAGCACTCCTTTCTGAACAAAAAACAAGAATTTAATTTGTAACGTGAACTTGACTGGCAAAAAAATTCAATAATAAATTTATTTTGTATCTAAATATTTTACGATAAATTGACAGCATCTCCTAATCTAACGCTAAACACTTCGAAGAAGGCACTGACCTGTTGTCCACCTCTGTTTTATTGCCTTGAAATAATTTTCATCCAAAAAAAAAAGGCATCACCACAATAAAAGCCACCAAATATCATGTACACCCTGTTAATATTTTCTCTACACAAATGCACTTATATGCAGTGACGGTTGCCTTTCGTATGTTTTTAGTTGTACCTTTGTTAAAAATGTTGAGGGTCTCGAAATGGGTAACTAACGATATATTCCACATTAAAAATAGGGAGTGGATTATTTTATTTTCAAATAAAAGCCACACCTCTTTGCTTACCCTAAAACCAACACTAGGTTGGTTGACTTTTTGAACATTTCTTAAACAATTTTTTTTTTTTTTTTTTCATTCTAATTTTGTGGTACGAGCCAATATTTATTTGTTTTTTCTTATTTTATTTTATTGAGTGGAGTGTAGGTTTGATTTGGGTTTTATCTAACGTGTCGCGGGAAGTATTGTGGTTTTTAGTAGAAAAAGCATGTCACATAGATATTCTTTTGTTAGATTTTTTGAAATTATTGTGTGGAAACATCTGCACATTTGTAGCAATAGATTCTTTTTTTTCATGATTTATTGAGAAATTGAAGGGAATAAAAGGGACCAATATTTATAAATCATTCACTACCTATGTTTAATTTATGTATTTGCAGACTTTTGAAGCGTAAGTAATTAAATTAATTAGTATAAGTAAAGGAGATAGATTCCTTTTTGCTCTTCCAATACTTCCTATAGTTAACTAAATTAGAAAATAGTTGACTATATGCTACATTAATTCGAGTGGTTCAAAAACGGTTCGCATAGCTCAGTGTTCTGAGGCGTACACCTACAAATCAGTCATACATTTTCCGTCATGGTTGAGTTTTATAATTGTTCAAAAAGGATTTTTCTGATTTTATTAGTAAATATTAGATAGGCATGACCAATGGCCTTCGAATTCATATATTTGCGTAATTCGAGTGCCATTACTCTTAATCTTGATAAATTTTAACATCAATTCTAACAAAAATGATAGGAACTTTATTGGAAAAAAATTGTATTGAACGATTTCTTTTTTATCTATTTTATATAATAGTACTGTAGGTATAATGCGGTGGCCACCACCTTAAAAACAAAGTATAGCGAATTGTTGCGGCAATGAATTCTGTGGCAGAAAAAATTGCCAAAATCAGAAATTATGGTGGAGCATGTACTAAACTGTAGTTACTCCTCAAAGTATAGATCCGATTAATTTTTTTTATTGTTTGATTAATTTTTTTTATTATCATAGACCACTTTTTTGGGTTCACAGTGCTATTCCATGTTTTTAGTGTACCTCTTGTTTAACCTAGAAACCTTACAAATACTCCTCATTCCACCACCACTCTTTTTTTTAAAAACATTGACATTCTTGAGATAATTCCAACTATTTAGACTATTTTTAAGTGCAATGCAACCACCTGGCCTCAGATTCACATCAACAAACCGGAGAAAAACACTTTATGTTTCATTCCCCCGTTGGTCTTGAGTCCGGGACCTCCCGCTCCAACTGAGGCCTTTGAGTCGATTCCATTTTACAAAACTGTCATGTTTATTGGGATAATATGAAATCTGCTCAAAAATTGCTTTATTCAATAAAATGAAATCGGCGGCAAATATTTAACAAAATATTTTAAAAATTATAATAAATATTTTCGTTCCAAAGGAGAAAAGTCAATAGAAAATAGCTTTTCAACCGAAAATAATACTCAAGAGTTTAACAACAATGTAATCCGAAAAGTGTGTTGTGTACAAATTGAATTGAAAACCATTTGACAAAAAAGGACTTTATTAGTGCAATTGAAAATAAACATATGTCCCCATCATGAAAGGACATTATATTTAGGAGACGGAGGTTTTTTTTTTTTTCTTCCTCTCTATGGTTATTTTTTTAATTTTTTGTACGACTTTTTTGATAATCGGATTAAAAATTGAAATGCAAAATGTATTTTATTTCATGTAATGGACGTAAAGTGGATTCATTGAGAAACAGTTGTAATCCGGAATAGACATGAATGGAGATTTTTTTTTTTTTTGAATACCATAGAGATTTGTATTTGTATACGGATACAAGTCAATGGATATAAATATAGTGTACAAATATAGTTTCTTTTTCCATTGAGTAATTCATAATTCTTGGTAAAGGTTGTGCAGGATTATCGTTAGGCGTTTTGAATAATCAAAACTATGTAAAATTTGTTTAATCTAAAATCTAAAAATTGCAATCTGTTCACTATTCAGCATTAGAAATTCACTTGATCTTTTTAAGCTTATTGATAGCGCAATGCGTAGTTAGTGGCATTTCCAGGGTAAGGGAGTTGAGTGTGAAAATTTATCTAATCTCTCAATATACTTAGGTATAAAAAATCACTTAAATTCTATTTATTTACCTTCTGTTATATTTCACATAATTTATGACAACTTAATGGTCATTATTTCGTAAAAAATAATTCACTTTTATTATCCCATCCATATCCTTTATCTTTATCTTATGTCCTTGATTTTTATAGTTTTGTAATTATTTTCTCAGAAAATCCAAAACCAATTGGAAATTAATTTTAAAAATTATAAATTTTTAGGCCGATCGTCCAGTGCACGAATTTTCGTCTGGATTGCGTTCGTCAGAAATGTGACGTTGATATCCGAACGATTCCTGAATCGTGTCGTCCATTGTATGCAACACAATTTGTGCGTTTTCATCACAACTGCGAACTATTCCATTTTGTGAATTTTGACACAATGGATGTTTAATTCGGACTTCAGAATTGTGTTAATATTTAAGTTAGTTGGTGAAAAAAATGACAAATATAATTCAGACGAAAACGTATTCAGTGAACTTTTTACCCACATATTCGTATTGCGACAGACTGATACGTCACATTTCACATTCGGACGAAAACGCGTGCATGCACTGGACGACCGGCCTTATATTATCAAAAAAGAGAATAACGCCTACCCAACTTAATAGAACAAATTTATTATAAATATATATAACAAACTAATTTTACAATTTTTCAATTGAAATACACTATGTGCACTTATTTCGATTATGCTATTTTCATTGTAAAAGATCTTCGTCAATTTTTGTATGTCATAGATTCATGAATATTCAATTAAATTCTATTTATTTAATAGATAGATGTGCAAATATTATAATTAGCCTTAGATATGTACGACACTACGTCTACATATTATGAAGCTTAATGCGAAGATAAATTTCATACGTTAATTTTATTGTTCTTGTAAAATGCTCAACGTCTACATATTTATGGATATCATTTTGACTTATAATTCAAGTTCGATAAGTAGTTCGATGATTGGAATTAAAGTTAATTGAATGCCGCCATTCAGCATTCAAATTTACTTAATGGATAAAATGTTCTTCTTTACTCTACTATAAGGCAACCCAAAGAATTTCTTATCAATCGAGAATTATTTACGTTTCCGGGAAAATGTGCCGTAATAGGTGAGAGGAGCGGAATGACAGATCACCGATTTAAAATAACACGACAGCTTAACACTACGGTCACAGGAATCATTTCGATGTCGGCCGGCAAATGTTAGCAGATCATTGCAAGAACTTACCTTAAGGCTATAGGACACCATAAAATACATAAGCTATGGCTCAGCAAGACACTTATAAATGGATCAAATATGTCTGCATCAAAATTCGTAATTAGGTTTCAAATGTTTTACAGTTTCTAGTTTTACACAGAGTTTTCAAATAAATCTACATACCTAAGAGTATCGATATATCGAGTATTCCCCCTTTATCCGAGATATATTCGTTCATTGTTCAACAATTTCAAGCTGATATTAAGAAAGATTTTTTTTTGTCCTAAAATATGTACTAAGTTCAACCAAAAAAAAAATTTATATTTCATGGCGGTACCTAGAGGTAGAACACAAAATAGATGAACCTCCACAAGTTGCAAACATTAAAAATAAAAATAGATTTCATTCTAACCGTGATTGATTTCATATTACTCAAAATATTTGAAATCGGATTGTGATAATAATTCAACCAAATAAAATATTTTATTGACAAATTAAGACAGATGTTTGTCATCATCATCTAAGGGTTACATCTCTTTAACCAAAAATTGTGATTGATTAGAAAAATGGGTGTTTTCCCCTTTCACCTAAAGAGTTACCAGTAGATATACATACAAATACTTTTCACCATTCATGTTTTTTTGTAATTTTTTTAATTCAATTCGGAAGCTTTTTAAGAACCTAGTAGCAGGCCAACCAACTCTTCACAAACAATAATAAAAAAGAAACTTAAAAATCACCTTTTTTTGTTCAACTAAATTTAACATTATATTTTGCATATACACACACACACAATGCCGTCAATTGCCTGGATGTAATCATCAACTTCCACGACTCTACTTGTATATTATCTATATGGTACCTACCAAAAAAAATGCTATTAAAATAGTTGGACCATCTTTTCAAAAATTTTGTAAAGTAGCCTTTATCGTCATAATCGCATTATTGGCCAAACAAACAATGACCCAAAATAACATAAAGCCTCTGATGTCGGGTGAGATCCTTTGAAGTGGGTTATTGAAAATGTGGCTTTTGTAAATGTTTCTGAAAGGATTTTTTTTTTTTTTGTTAAAATTGGAATATGACAGTTTTTTTTTCTAAACGCGTTAACACTACACACTACGCACTACGCAAATGGTTTTCTTGTTCCATAAATTAAGAAAATAAAAAATCATCTAAAGATTTTGAATTTTTAACATTTATCATGTGATTACAACTGTTAACCCGCCCCATTTAATATTGTAAAGTATTATTTTTCATTTGATTGACTAATGTTTCGATAACTTTTCTAGAGAATGTAAGGAATTTTTTTTTGTTATTATTATTAAGAATTGAAATAGAATTTCTTTGCCACAACATTTGAGTTTTTCAGGTTTATTTTAGCGAATTTTTCATTCGCGATTTAGTGACATAAAAAAAATATTTTTAGTTCATATGTGTGACAGGTAAAAAATATGCCTCAATCTCCCATGCATATTCAATTATTCATGCTTTAATCTCACTTAAGTTCTACCACGAATATTTCTTATGGATCTTAGTTTTTTTTACTTTTTCTTTTGCTTTTACTTACATAATTATATTTTTTTTCCATCTATCTTTCCTATTCCTATATAATACGAACACAATTTTATAACCATTTTTAGTGAGATATAATAGGAATATGTAGAATGCAGATATGTGGAACTGTTCCAAATTACAACAATGTTAACACAGAAATAATTTGTAAATATATAGGACATATTTAAACTTTTAAAGTAGGGCAAAATGTCTTTTCAATAAAGTTATGACGTGTTAAATGAAACAAGTACCATGCAAGTTTTCACCGTATTGATATTAATAAAGCAGTCACTTTTCTTCATCAGTGGTATCAGTCCAAATTTTACAGGTGGAACTAAACATATCATACTTTTGACAAACTTTTTTACTTGCCGGTGAGCTCTTTTGGAACAAACCGATATTAAAAAAAAAAATAAAGTATGATTTCAGTAGATGTAACATTAAACCAATTCTTTTCATTATAATTATAATTATGATTACCTATATACTTGTCTAAAGCAGTTCTACATATAAATGGAGATTATTTTTCATAAATCGAATAATAAAAACTGTCACTATAACTTACCCCATATAGATAAATATATAAAATCAGAACAAAATGCATTGTTTGTATAAAAAAAAAGGACACCTCTTTCAATATAGTTCAAGAGCACTATTAGTAAGTAAAATGGCAAATCGCATTTAATAAAATAAAAATAATTTATATAAATCTATATTTGACATGTGACAAAAGGGAATGTTTTTCTATCAATATACCTACTCGATTTCTATATATGTATTCAAAAGAAATCACCACTCATACATCCATAGATACAACACCATTTGATATAAATTTATAAACAGGGTGTTTGCGGTTATACGGTCACATGAGGGGTATAGCGATTGTTGCACAATAATATGTGTTTTATGGTCGTAACAAAAAGAGCGTACGAAATATATAAAATGGTTACAAAAAGGGAACAAAATACATACTTGAGAGATCTGCCAATATATAGATTTTTTTTTTCCTTATTTCTGATTCTTTATAGAGAAATTTCTATTGAATTTTGTAAGCTTAATTTAGGTTATCTTAGTTCCAGCTGATTCTTCTATTAAAAGACCTATAAATGTCATTGATGTCATAAAATTCGTTATGGATCTTATGGATAATTTGGTGTTCAGTATAAATAATTGATTTCATGTACCCGATCATAATAGTTACAAAGCACTTTTTAATGTACCTACATTAGTTAATATACTTCGAATTAAATTAGATTCATTTATACCAAGTATGTAGTTAAGTCTGAGATGACATTTGTGGCAGATATAGGGGTTTATTATCTTGTCTCATAAAGATTATCTCATCATATCCTGTTTGAGAGGGCAAACTTATATTTGG
Organism: Platyura marginata; assembly: GCA_026745375.1. Classification (NCBI taxonomy): domain Eukaryota; kingdom Metazoa; phylum Arthropoda; class Insecta; order Diptera; family Keroplatidae; genus Platyura; species Platyura marginata. The sequence goes on from JANSTT010000210.1 coordinate 33,234, forward strand.
ACATGTTTTTTGAAGATTATTGATTCCATTACATGATTACATGTATTTAAAAATCATGGAAGTAGACTTTCTTCTATATTTCGAAATCAACACAACGGATTTTATATTGCGTGTTTTCTCCTTCTTTCTGGCTAATCCAAACTCCTTAAATATTTAATAACGATTTGTGTATCTTCCAATAAGTACCTACAAATGTAAACTTTGTAGTGCTTATTTTCCAACAATCGACCCTTATATATATAGTAAAAGCTAAATAAACCCTTTAGTACGAACCTAAATTTCAATTTTTAACAATAACATTCTGTAATCCAAGCTTACATCTATTTAAAAGAAAGATAGTTTATGTCCAGCTGGTTGTAACTATGACTTTTCACACCTTATAACAATTTTGAACCAACAATAATGCACAAAATACATAAGTGATTTTAGGGCTTAACCATAAAATTCAATTAGTTTTGCTAATATGTACTATGGAAATGCAAATGATTATTTAATAGGATTTGTGGGTTATTCGAAAGTAAATATATTCATTGAAAATTAACTAATAATTTTGGATACTTAAACATTGGGCTCATAATGTCAAGAAAAAAAAGAAAAAAGAAATATCATATTTTTCAGGAGCTTGAGAAATATACCTTTGATGTATATAAAGTGTCCGAAATGATGAAATCACTTTTAGCTGTCTGGATCCACTGATGAAAAATTGTACTGTACATTTTTCTTTTTTTTTGCGCGGGCCTATCTATGGCTAACCTAAACTGTTCCTATTGCTGACCTTAATTTCAATATTGTATAAATTCAACAATTGAACAGAAAAACATAGATAAATGCCAGCCAAAAATGAAATCATTTTTTTTTGCAGTTCAGGTGAACGAATGGACAGACAGACGGACGAAAGGACATATGTACAAACATTGCTTATTTTGGCCTAAATTTTTACAACAAACATCATATGATACAAATTTGTTGTTTTCTTCAACTCATAAAGTACAAACGATTGATCAAACCATAATACCTTTTGGAGTAGCTTTGCACGCACATGGAGGTATAACAAGGAGTTCCTAACAATTGAAGAAAAAAAATGGAATAAATGTAATATTAAAACGTTCGTACTAAGACATTATCATTATCGAATCAATCATCTTAAGTTTTGATGTCACTCCTTTGCTGCAACACCCCAGACAGAATCTCACGCCACAAACGAAGTCTTGTAATTTTGGATATACATGTCACACAAAAATTATCTCAAAAATCAACAAAATACAAAAACATTTTCAAAATCGAATTTATCATAAAATTGCCTATGGACTTTTGGCATAGTAAAAATATAGATCAGAATTCGTTTGAAATGTCAAAAATTGAAAGATTGATCGTGGAATTTGGGTGGTGAATCTCATTGTGCAACTATTCATCCAAACGATTTTTTTTCCATTTTTTAGGAAAACTCAAATTTGATTACAAAATTGCATCAATCTTATTCATTAATGTAAGGTTTTATATAAAGCGTTCGTTAGGGGTCGATTATGTGATTGATCTGAATTGTTCGATTTCGTTTTCAATTGATGTGTGATGGACAATCTGAAGTGATATTTAATGTGTTTCCGTGTTTTAAGAGTTTTTTTTTTTTTTGCAAAATTCCAACCAAAATTAGGTTTGACTTAATATGATCTTAGACATTCGTGTGAGTTCATAGGCTTTTTGATTTGTATTTTATGTTTCATGAAAAGGAGTTATTTTTTGCATTTTCAGAACTTAGCATCAAACATAACCAAAAATGATATCGGTCAGAAGTAAAATTGAGGAAAATTCTATAACTATTGTTTTGCTATAAATTAATTGTATTCTTCATTCAAATATGAACTTATAAATGTGTGGCAATGGCATTTTTCTTCTTCCTTAGCGTTACAGTTCCCCGTCGACCAAAGCGTCCAGAACTTTTCTCTTCCAAATTTCCCGATTGGCGGCAGTTGTTGTGTAATTTATAAATGCCCGAACTTCTTAGATCTGCTTCAACTGTGTCTAAGCATCATTTGTTCCGGTCTCTCTTTTTCTCTTACACCAAGGTCTTTGTGCAGGAAGGTCTTTTTTACTAATGCTAACGTCGGACATAAGACCAAGCTACCTCAACCTTTGAGATTTCATAGTTTATCAGTTAACGGCAATGTCATTGCCTGAAATAAGAAAAAAACAAAAAATTAGATGGTCTAAATCTAAAGATAAAGCTAATTACAAAATGTATTGATTTTGGTCAGTAATTGACGACCTTAAAAAATGTACAAATGGTAAATAAGGTCGAGAGTCAAGCTTAACGTTTTCAACACAAAATACAAACATCATTTTCTTTCTAATTTGTAAATTCTACAGAAGGATCAAAAACCTTTATTTTTATTTTAAGGATTTTTGTTTGGGTTTATTAGTTAATAGTTATTAAGTATTAATCTTGATCTTTAATTTAATATCGTCTCATTTGTTAGACCATTTTTAGGGAAATTATTTGATGGATTAGTCTCAATTTTCTATTCATCAGTGGATCTAGACGAAAGTTTTCTAGCCAAACTGTATTCTATCATTAAAAATTATAATTTTTGTTTGCTCTTTATTTCTTCTAAATGATTGATTTGTAATTTACTTACATAAAATGTCAAAAATGCCTTACGAGGTCGGTTCATCTTTTAAATATCTTTCAAAATTACTTCTAATATTTAGGTTTCAGGCGAATAGGACCTAACCGATTTTTTTAATAATTTTTTTTTTTTTTTATTTTTTTTTGTGACCTTCCCTTGTTATTCTGTTACGTTTTTGTTTAGTTCTATTTATGGTTTGTTACTGTATCAAATTAAACAATAGTTTTTGAGTAGCGACAAAGGGCCAGTCGTTTCGTTTGTAGTATTCCGAACATTTGTATGATTTTTTTTTATATAGACAATTGCGGCCAAAAGTCAAAGTGCCGATTGATTTGTTTAGTTGTTTGTTATATATTGCAAAGAACAACTTGGTGACGCTTTGTAACAACAATAACATCAACATAAAAAAAAATGTGCGAAAAACTTATATAAAATATCTACTAAAAACAAGATTAATGGCATTTTTAACATTTTAATTTAATTTATTTTGTGATAGAAATAAAAAATGATATTGAATCGGTCTTATTGATCATAAAAGGATTTTTGTTGTTGTTGTCATTTTGCCAAAATGTCTTAGTACTACATAGGTATGTATCATAGTATAGATTAAATGAAGGTTTCACTTTTGTACGTATTAGATATTAAGTATCTTCTTGCATTATATAAATTGGGTGTTTAAATTATAGGCTTTTTTTCATACGCTTGAGAGTCTCAGTTTCTGTCGGTTTTTTTTAATATTGTTACGGCGCAGGAAAAATGTTTGTTTGTTTTAACTGAAATTGTTAATGAGAAAAGGGCCACTTACCGAATT
>JANSTT010000221.1:0-36576 GCA_026745375.1 Platyura marginata
AAGCCACATTATATTAGGTCATCATATTCACTATGTTTATCTATATTTATCTATGTATATAAATTAATATATTAATTAGTGACTTTATAATTGGTGACTTGAGCACGCGGGTGGGTATTGGTAAACAATGTACAAAAATATCTTCGGTAAAGCGAAGGTTAAATGAAAAATATAATAATATTAAAATATGTACTAAGCGAGACATTGCTCAATTCGAACAAGTCATATCTTTAATTATGGCTAAAGGGTAAACAGACTAAATACCAATGTACAGATTTAAAAAAAAAATTTAACAGATATGATGTTTTTCTATCAAAATGTTCCACCCTAACGATCACCGGTTGGCCAAATATTTATTTTCTGATAGATATTCGGAGCAGCTAACTGAACAAAAGTAGATCTTCGAATAACGGTCCTGTAGTTTAGGAGATGTGAATTTTTTAAGAAATTTTTAACGAAAATCTACCTGAGGAACAATTTGGAAAATCTGAATAAACATTTTTTTTCCCATATTCCAAAAATTTGTTCTGAAAATTAATAATCTTAAGGTAATTATGGTTTTTGTTTTTAGAAAATATTTGTTTTTTAAATTATTTTTTGGTTGTTGTGTTGTAGCCTTGAAAAAGAAAATAACGAATTTTCGAAATATCGGCAACAAATAAAGTTGTGTTTAAAATTGACCTAGATTTCAGCCAAAAAATACCACTGTCTTCGTCCGAAAGTGCTATTTGAAAAAACACCAATTATAGTTTCAGAGGTCACTTAAAGGGGATACAAGATCTCATCCTCTTTATTAAAAATCTTATAATAATCTTAAAGTTTTTAATTGATTTATGAACATTTCAAGTGATTTCAATAGATTTTCACATGTATTCCTAGTTTCCCAAATATTTACTATGGAACACCTGAAAATGGCTCAAAATTCCGAACAAAAAATGAAATTTCATTATGAACAATTCAAAATAAATACTAAACGACATCCAGATAGCTTACTTTGGTGGATACGTACGTTCCTCAGATTTAATTTACGGATGGTCTCGAAGATGAAACTCTAATCGAGCGATTTTTAAAAAATCTATCACTAATATGATGTTTTTGGATCTGTTTTCTATGGAAATGTCTCACCATATCGATGACCACTTGATTCACTCTTTGATATTAATGAAAAAAAAAATTTAAATTAAGATAAGAGGTTAATGGAAGAAAAAAAAATGCGATAAGATTGAAAATAGTTAAAGGCGCTCGCACAATTGTTGGTAATGCCGCTAAAAGCCTAGCAATTGGAATAACCGATGTAAAGTGAGATTCATATGATAAAAATGTGTCACAAATGTATCATAATATAGTCACAAAGCCTCAGTGTCCCGATTTTGGGTACAAATTTAGTCAACATGTACGATTCACAGTTTGCGATTTTTTTTTATTCAACAATTCCAAAACCTATCAAATGTGGTTTGTTTTTTTTAAGATATTTGGAAAATTTTGTATAAAAATGTTGTCATATGAACGTGTAAGTTGTAGTGAAATCTTAGGCACCCCAATAACGTACCCAGACAACTGATCAGTTAGGCCGTTAACTAATCGGTAACGCGTAAAAATTAAGTAAGATTGCGATGTGAAACATAAATTTTGTGAAAAACTTTTATACTTTCGATGACATGTGTAAAAGGAGTTATGGTTTTTTTAAACGAAAGTGAAGTACCTACTTGAGAGAAAAAAATTCCCGAACAATAATTACTTAGTTTACTGGATATTAGTGTTCAGAAAATTTTCATGAGAAAGACACTTAAAATTTGTTTGATGACGTATATATACAGTGGTACAAAGAATTATTCGTACACCACTTTTATTAATATGTTTTTACAGTTTTTTAGAAAAAACAGAACATAATTTTCAAAATCTATTTTTATACCCTTGATATAACTTTGTTAGGTTTGTTACTTATCGTAGAACAAAAATTTCAACACCATTATCTTTCTTTTGACAGTTTATTATGTAGTCCTAGGGTAAGATCTCTATTGTTTTTGGAGCAAATTGAACCAAATATAGGGGAAGCTGTGGTACAGTTTGCACCTAATTTTGATATAAACCATTTATTTACTCGAAAAGTAGTCGAAATGTATTTAAAATGAATATGACAACAATTATAGAGAATACAAAAATAAAGATTTTATTCATAGACCAAAAAGTTTTTAATCATTTACTCGAAAAGAATTTAGATTACAGAAAAAATGAATATAACAAAAATGATAGAGAATACAAAAAAAAAGATTTCATTCATAGACCAAAAAGTTGTACGACCTTCCGCTATGGCGCTGCATTCAATTTCATTGAATTTCTAGGGTTTTTAATCATTTACTCGAAAAGTATTTAGATTACGGAAAAAATGAATGTGACAAAAATGATAGAGAATTAAAAAATGAAGATTTCATTCATAGACTAAAAAGTTCCACGAAATACCGTCATGGCGCTGGAATCAATTTTATGTCATTTCTAGGGTTTTTAATCAGTTGTATTCAATTTATCTAATTATATTTATTGTACAGACAAATTTGTAAATAATAATCAAGTACGCATACGGGTATAGCCAATTTTTCCTTCTTTACTGGTTTTTTAAAAATTGGAAAAATATATTAATAAAAGTGGTGTACGAATAATACTTTGTATCACTGTATACCTAAAATATGTTGATATAGACATTTTTTAGTTCTCCATATATTTCCATGGGATGATCTAACCATAAAGTCTAGGTGACATTTTAATTTCTAACTAAACACTATTTAAATTGTATAAAATTTAAATTAAAACTAAGATTATGTCTTGTTGTTAATTCTAAAAATGGTTGCGGCCATTTTCTTCTAAAATAATTGATTAGTCACTAAAATGCCTATATTAGATTTAGAACTTGTTTTACCATATACATAAACTTAATTAAGAGATCTTTTTACACATTTTATTGAAACCAACAATTGAAAACTTAATTTAAAAAACATTAAAAAATTCTTTAAATTTATACTTAAACTTAAACATATTTCAACTAAACAAATATCAACATAAATAGCCATGGTTATACATTAAAACATGTTTATTTAAAACTATCTCCATAAATACTGACATCAATAATATGATTCGTGAAACTCAATACTTGCGGGTGCAGTTTACATAATTGGCTTTAATTTCCAGAAAACTATTGACTTGAAAAATTATGATCATCGTTAATAATACAAATTTATTGTAATTTTGATAGGCACCTCCTAACTAAACGAGTTTCTTTAGAAAAATTACCATAAGTTCTGTTTATATGAACTTGATTCGAGATTAAATCAAATCATATTACATACCTACTTATAGTTAATAATCTTCATAATTTATAATATTATGGCTGTGTATTGTATTACAGCTCGTATATACACACATATTTGAACATTTTTTTTTTCTTTTTCGTTTTTCGTTTTTCATTTTTCTTTAATCATCAGAAATAACAATTTTAATAAAATACCACACTGCATTATATCCATTTGGTTAAAAGCGAACGATTATTGTGCGATGTAAAACAAATTTTTATATCAAATATTGCAATTTTGCGACATGGTGCATATACGAATACGTGCAATTTATATGCAACTTAAAAGGGATCTTTAATTTTGTTGAAAAACAAAAATTTTTTATTTATTTTTTTTCTTTTTTTGTTAATCTAAATGTTTCTCATTTACCATTGACTTTATGAGCCAATTAAAATTTTATATATCGCAGGACGAACCATTAACATAATTTGTGGTATGTTAGTTTTTATGTAATTAAACTGAATGGCTTAAAAGTGACAGTCCACAGTCTCATAATACATATGTGTAGAGTAGATATATGTATATACAATATAGTGAGAGTGACAGACGTATTTGTTTGTAAATGAAAAAAAAGGAATATCCCGAACAACCATCAGATGTTGATGAATTATTATCAATGAAACATCGACATAAACTTATGAATGTTTGACACATATGTGTGACAATGTGACTGGGAGTTATTATGTCAGACGTGACATTAGGTTAACATTTTTGTCATAGATTTTTTAGGTCACTATTTTGTCATATCTCTTCGTCATATTTTTTTCATTCTTTTGTGAACTTTTTGTTACCATTTTTCAATGTATGTTTTTTTATAAAAATATTATTGTTGAAAAAGATTTCTAATGAATGTCCCAAAAGTACTCAAAATATAAAAACATTTGTAATTCTGGGATTGAACAACAGAAAACAGAAAAAAACTAATTGGCGTCTTAATTGCAATATCGCAATTTTTATGTCATAACATTTTTGTGTGTCACAATATTGTCACATTTATTGTCACATTTATTCCCATATTTGTTGCCGCATTTATTGTCACATGTTTATTATGGGTAAAAAATGTCAATACAAATTATCAGAAACGTGACAAAATTCTTACATATTAATGTCATGACAGTCTATTGATAGATTTTGACAGGTAAATTTCCCAAAATCTAGATGCAGATTTCTGTTATACTCTCATTGATAATGTATTAAAGTTTTGTAATTGTTTTCTTTTTAGTTAAAATGGAGATAGCGCGAGCTTAGTCAGAAAACTAAACATTACACAACTGTAGTGAAATTAGAGAGTGGGTAAGTAATAAATTTTAAAAACGTTGAATGATTTTGATTTTTATATTCCACATTGACATTGAAAACGTACAAGTTCAGTTCGTAAAAATGTAATAAGAAGATTTTTTTTTCCCATAACAAAGTCATTGAAAGCATTAAATACATTTTGAATAATTTGTCTTTCAAATTGAAAAAAACAATATTTTTGTTTGTACATTTTGATCAGTTGTTGAATCATCTGAACATCGATGCAGAAGGTTCGAATCCCTGTCGCTACAAAATGTCCCAAAATTGTTTTCTAAGCAAATAAAATCGCCAGTGACTATAATTTTCTCTCAACTTTAAAGATTCCTACAATTGTGAACCAAAAATGTTCCGATCATTTTTACTGATTTTGTGATCCTAATTTCATTAGATAATCAAAATGGATATTTTTTTTATATTATTTACTTTTGTTATATTTCAATAGGTACAAGTACATTTAGATACACCCATTAAATATTATACCTACCTACATATGTACATATATGTAGTTTGACAAATTCACACGATATCCAAACACTATAATAATTTTAAATCATGCTTACCTGACCATTACAAGATCACATTACCATGGATTTTTGTTAAACTAATGAATAATATCCACAGTTTATGGTATAAATGAAAAGAAAGTGACATCCCAGTTCCCAGTCCAGCAAACTAAAACAAAAAACAAAAAAAAATTAGTTTTAATTGTCGAGAAAACAGCAGGAGTTGGCGACCATAAACACAACCTGATTATATATGTGAATTAATAAAGCGCTTTGCGCATAACAAGTAAAGTTCAGTTCAAGTATATCTACATATTTATATAAAAGAATCAGCCAGTCAAAGATTATTTCCAGACATTCTTCTTTTTTATGTCTTTTTTGACTTTTGAAAATAAAACCAAAAAAAAAAGAAGACAAAATAAAGTGCATCGTCTCGGCCTATCCTATATATGCAATGAACGATTTAGCATTATGATGGTGATGTCCAGAAAAAAAGATTAAAATTAATTAAACAAATATAAACGATGATGTCGTTAATTACTATACACATCTTGATCGTGATGATCTGTACCTTTTGCTGAAAAGCAGTTTTAGATCAGATTAGTTGACAGACATTCATAGCAGTTGTAAATTATGTAAATTATGAGCACAAGTTGACATTTATTGGGGCTAAAGTTATGATGCAAAATGCTAAGTGGCTTTATGGGTATAAGTATTTAACTATCTATTTGAGTAGGATCGTTTTAGTATATTTTAGTGATTTAATTATTTTCATAAATTTATTAGATGTAGGTATATTTTTACATTGTTGTAGTAATTATTTTTTGTTGCTAGATGTACTTACAATGTATAATATTGTGTATTAACCTGCTCCCTAGTATGAGTTAGAAATTCTCGAACGATCCCTGTTTATTTCTACTTGTACTTTTGTTTGTACTTTTACTTGTGCTTCTACTTATTTTTCTAATTGTTCTGCCATTAGAACTGTTACTTATACACTAGGGATCAAGAGTATTCGTAAACATTCCATTTAGATATAATGTAATTTTTACGAACACTCTTGATGCCCAGTGTACTTCTACTTGTACTTCTACCTGAACATTTACTTGTACTTTTACTTGATATTTTACTAATACTTGTACTTGTATTTCTACTCTTACTTTAACTTTTACTTCTACTTGATCTTTTACTAATACTTCTACTTGTACTTCTACTTGAACTTCTACTTGTACTTTTACTTTTACTTGTACTTGTCTTTCTACTTGTACTTATACTTGTACTTTTACTTATACTTCTACTTGATCTTTTACTTATCTTGTACTTGTACTTTTACTTGAACTTTTTACTCGTACTTTAACTTGTAATTCTACTTGTACTTCTACTTATACTTCTACTTGTGCCTCTACTTGAACTTTTATTTGTACTTATACTTGTACTTTTGCTTTTACTTCTACTTGTACTTCTATTTGATCTTTTACTTATACTTCTATTTGTACTTCTACTTGAACTTCTACTCGTACTTTAACTTGTACTTCTACTTGTACTTTTACTTATACTTATACTTGTACTTTTACTTGTACTTTTGCTTATTCTTCTATTTGTACTTCCTTTAGAACTGTTACTTATACTTCTACTTGTACTTTTACTTGAAAATTTACTCGTACTCTTATTTGTACTTTTACTTATACTTACTTATACTTCTACTTAATCTTTTACTTATACTTCTACTTTTACTTGAACTTCTACTCGTACTTTAACTTGTACTTCTACTTGTACTTGTACTTGTGCTTGTCTTTCTACTTGTACTTCTACTTGAACTTTTACTTGTACTTTTACTTGTACTTCTACTTCTATTTGTACTTTTACTTCTAAATATACTGCAATTAATTATGCAATGAATACCGTCCAAATATCTTAACAAATGGAAAACATTTTTATCGATTATGGAATTGAGGACGGGTAGGTTTAAATCACATTTGAAACGATAACTCCATGGAAAATGTTTTCTAATTTATTTTATCGGTACAGTCGGTGCAGGAAAATCTCTCAGAATAGTATTTTTATTCGACAGGTCCGTTGTGGAAAAAACTTGATGAAATCAAGCATGCTTAAATGTTTACCGCCCAGTGCTAGTGCATACATTTTCAAGAAATCGATACCAACGAACAAATTTGGAATTTCTTTTGCATTCAGTGGGTGAAAATAAAACTTCTTTACACGATTTTTTTTTTTTTTTTGTAATATTGATTTCAGATTAAATATTGTCCCAATTTATAATGAACATGCAGCTAAATGTTCAGCGTATAATTTGTTTAAGAAAAACCATATAAACAGTCACACCTCTAGTTTACGATTACCGGACGATAAAATTCCATTTTTTTTTTGTTTAAATCAATCCTACCCACGGTAACATTACACCGTACTTTTCTCCTCTTCGAATATTATTAATTTATAAAATGAAGATGTCCAAACTGCTTGACTCATATATTCAGCTAAATGTAGGTCATTAAGAAGAAAATGTTGCCAAATTAAATAAAAGCAAATAAATAAAGCGCCCAGGTCACGCAACATGCTATCGTATAACAACGTCAAAAGTCATCATAAAGAAGTCATGTTTCTTTTCTTTTTTTTTTGTTTATGACGATACTTCTGGAAATTAGCATAATAATTTTGTTTTTGATATTTTTTTTGTTATTGAATTTTTAAATAAATTTTTGTTGTATACACGTTTTAAAGTATATACCTACGAAAGTAAGTATATATACCAATATCTAAGAAAACATGCACTTAAATAACAACAAAAACGGATCGCTTTCAAGTTATACACAACTTTTCCATGTACATATGTCCTCCTATATATGTCGAATATATACGTACACATAATAGTCGAATCAAAGATCAAAAGCTTTGATATTAAAAGTGTAATGGAATATCTCGTCCAATGAATCGCCCCGGCAAAAAAAAACCCCAGGAATCATTTGAAGAACACTTTTATGCACATTACAGACACATTACATACATATACATATATATATACAAACATATACCATTCCATAGGTGTGTCCAGAATGTTTCGTGTCAGTTTCACATACCGTGAGAATGGATCTGCCTTTTTTGCTTATACGATAGAATCAATGGATATTGCGGAGTACATAGATTTTGGTGTATCCATAAGTCATGTAATAAGAAAATAAATGTACACCATAATGATTATGATCTTCATCTTCATCATATATATATACATATATATGTAGATATATATATATATATATCTATATATTTATCTCTATAACATACGCAATAGTGTATAAAAATCATCTACAAAAGGTTAACACAAGAAGTAATTGCAATTAAAAAAATTAAATGGTAAAGAAAGAAGCAACAAAAAAAAAACGCATTTCATCACTTTCAAATAATATTTTTTACAAAATGTCACACAAATAAATATACAATAAGTCATCAAGCAGCCGCGTTTATCATCTTATTATTGTTAAAGAAAGAACTTGCAATGTACATTCCATATACATATATACATATATGCGATGGCTAATTTCTTCGATGAGCTTTTTTTCGAGAGAGAGTGCGTGGTATTCATTGTAGAGTGGTAGATACAAAACAGTATTCCTCGTCGACTTGTCATCTTTGGTGAAGTGGTCGTGACGTGAAAATTGGCAATTAAATATAATAATATTATCTGTACATCAATATTAATAATTACTATCTTTTCAACGATAAGTATTTAATTCTTGGATGACGTTTTAACATTGTATTACCTCTAGACAGAGATATTACATACAAATTATTAATTTTAATTAGAGAGATACCTATAACCAATCGAAATCTATCGCTGGTAGGGAAGGGATTGAATCTAATTTTAACACATTCATTGATTTTCCCGAAAAAATTTAAGAGAAAAAAAGAATTAATATTTCTTTTAACCTTCAAAGCAGCACGTGGGGTGTTTGCACACCCCAGTAGTTCTATTTTTCGAATCATTTTGAAACTGTTAAAGCTATCTTAAATTCCTTTCAGATATGTTCAAATGGCGTTAAAAAAATTATCAAATTATCAAAATCGGTAAGGAGTAATAGTAGGTCAAAGTTGAAAACGACGTTGAGCCGCACCTGGAGTGTGCGTACACCCCAAAACTATTATTGTCTTTTTAATATTGGTTAATAAATAATAAATTTGTAGAAAATATTCTTTTGAGAGTTTTATAAAAAGACAAAACAAATTTTTTTTTTTTGCTGTTCTATGATTTTCTTTGTCGTATTTCGGTCACTAATAATCTATAAATAGACAAAAAATACAATTTTTTGATGTTTTGTTTTTTTGTGTGAATATAGAAAAACAAAAACAAAATTAAAAGCTACTCACCATTCGCAGAACTTAATTGTGAATGCGATAGTAAATTTTTAGTTTTTCGAAAAAGTTAACCCTTTAAGGCCCAAACGGTGCCTTTAAAGGGTTAACTTTAAAAAGATATTAATGCTTTAATAACATAAATAATATCTCCCTGAACAAATTTAGTTGAATTAACATTTTTTTTTTCGTTTAACCCTTTTATGTTCAAAATGTATGGTCCTTAAAGGGTTACCTTTTTCTAAAAATTTTATTTGTCAAAAAATGCTGAAAATTTAAAATCATATAAACATACAAAGTTTCAAAATTACATCTTTAATTTTAAGAATCCTTGAAGAAGATAAATTTGTGTTTTTTTAAAAAAAACTTCGGAAACTGGAGTTGGATAACCCTTTACATCGAAGTTTATATTGCAATAAATGTTTATTTTCTGTTTTAATATGATTTTTAATAAAATAGTATAACAAAAAAGTCAATAACATAACAACAATACATAATACATTTTGGGGTGTGAGCACACCCCATGTGCGGCACCACGATGTTTTTTTAACGTGCTGGTTTGAAGGTTAATAGATCGAAAATTTCATTTGTTTTCAATTTAACCTGATGTTAAACCGGGAAATTAAATTAAAAAAAAAAAATTCCATGACGAAAAAAATCGTCATTCCCACCATTGGAGTTGTCTTCTTTTGAATTTATTTGCTTGCTTCGCTCACAAAAATATTTTTTTTATTTTTTATACATTTTTTGAACATTTTTAAAAGGTAGAGTTAGAATGTAAGCCTTTGGTAGTTTTGTTATTTCTCCGAGCTTAATTGAGAAATCTTAATGAATTTTTGAAATTTTGCTGACAATTAGTTCTTCTTTCATTTGGAATCAACAGATTTAAGATATCTTGAAAACTCTTTAATTTGTATCACCTGGAAGATAAATAATGTACAAGGTGTCGATGAAAAACACTGTGTCTGCCCTAAATTTTAACCGATTTTAAATTTCAAACACGCTTTAAAATTGTGGATATAGAAGCTTTCACATCCATTATAGCCGATTTCATTTATCCATCCATCAAGATATTGGTAAATACTTTCGGGAAAATATTCATGTGACACCCTGTATGTAAATAGTATGAAAGCAAAATTTAAAAATCAAACTTAAGAGATTTTTTCCAATAAGTGTGGTTAAGAAATTTAAGAAATTTACGTTTAAAAAAATTAATTTTTTCAATAATTTCTTATTAAGTACATGTGAAAACGCCCCAGATACCAGCTAATTATTATATTTAAAATAAAATTCTTAGAAAACTGAACAAAATATCTTCATCATTATGTATATATGTAAGTATGTATGTATAGGCATTAAATATTTAACAGAAAAATAATTTTGACTTTTGTGCATGCAAATAAATTTCTTTATCTGAGGTTGTTGTTGTTGTGGTTGTTGTTGCTGCGCTGCATTATATTGTTATGGCTGATGGACCAATTTGCAGTAAATTTCTGTACGCAATTGCATGACATGCGACTTAAATTCATATTTACATGTTTTATTTGCACAAAATAAATTATATACATTTCGTATTTTTATTCTTATTGACAATGTCTCGTTATTGTACATGATATGAAGTATGGTAATTGAACCAAATTGGTATTCGTCGGGTGCATTGTTATTTTTCTTCTTATGTTAACCTTCATTTACACGACACAAAAAAAAAAAGAAAAAGAAAAAGAAAAATTAATATTTTTTTTTTGTTTTTTTCGTACAATATTTTAAACATTTAATTAACCGTATCGTGTGAATAAGTTCTTGGAATGTATTTATGCGTCGGAAGTTATTTCGAATTTGTATTCTCTTTGGGTTTATTGATGTTTCCGTTTTGTTTTTGTGTACGCGAGTTGTTAGTTAATTTTCTAAATCAAAATCATATCAGTGTAAGTATTCTAAAATGAAAAAAGAGAGAGAGAGAGAGAGAAAAAACCAAATGTCCCTCGAAATTATTTCGGCATAAATTAATTGGTCGTGAAGCGCCAGTGGGCCTTCAAAAATTCAAACAGAATTATAAATCATGAAATGGATTCGAAGAAATATTGAAAATAATATTAAAAACATTTATGGCAAAATAAATGAAAAAAAAATTGGGAGGGGAGACTTAAATGAAAAATAATAATCTTTTTTTATAAATTAAAAAAAAAGAAAAAATTACTTAAGTGCAATAATAATTAGCAAATGATTAAAAGTGTATTAATAGGTACTCTTATAGGAAGATTTATAACAAGACAATCATAATAACAATGATTACCTACATATATGTACAGACATACATATGCCAATTAAATATAATGTATATGAATAAATGAATAACTAATCAGAATAATTAACAATAAATTAAAGGAATACGTAAGCTGCTATAAGTTTACTGTATTGTTATTTTACAAATCTCATTTCGTTAGTCATCTAACTAACAAAATAATAAATAAAACAAAAATCATTTATGCAAAATAATAATAATAATGCAATGGATAGATAAATAACAATAGAGCCGATTCAATACGAATATAATTTTTGGATGAAACAAGTATTAGGAGAGCATAGTCAGTTGATCCACCGTTAATTCTTATAGGACCTACCATAATAAAATACTATAAAGTATCTATTTTCTCACAATTCTTACAAAAATTGAAAAAGGCTGGGTTAATGGTGGGAAAAGAGTAGGGGAAGGGTAGAGAAATGGTAGCGGAAGGGTAGGGAAAGGATAGAGGAAGGGTAGGGGAATGGTAGGGGAATTGTAGCAGAAGGGTAGAGAAAGGGTAGGGGAAGGGTAGGGGAAGGATAGAGGAAGGGTAGGGGAAGGGTAGGGAAATGGTAGCGGAAGGGTAGGGAAAGGATAGAGGAAGGGTAGGGGAATGGTAGGGGAACGGTAGCAGAAGGGTAGAGAAAGGGTAGGGGAAGGGTAGGGGAAGGGTAAGGTAATGGTAGCGTAATGGTATGGAAAGGGTAAGGGAAGGATAGGTGAAGGGTAGGGGAAGAGTAGGGGAAGGATAAAGGAAGGGTAGAGAAATGGTAGGGGAAGGGTAGAGGAATGCTGGCAGAATGGTAGGGGAAGGGTAGGGGAATGGTATCGGAAGGGTAAGGGAAGGGTAGGGGAAGAGTAGTAAAAGAGTATGGAAGAGTAGTTTAGTATGATAGTCACTCTAGCTTTACTTATTAGCCGTTTTTCTGGTGGTCATAAAATTTCTATTCTGTCATAATTTCTATAAACAGTCGATTGAAAAAATATCCATACATTTTAACTTTTGATTAAGAAAACAGAAAAATCAAAAATGCTTAATAAAAGTTAGGAGTTATTTTGGGTATACATTTTTTTTAAATTTGTCTTTTTCTTATAGTTAATTTTTTCAGGATAACTATTTTCAATAAAATTCTAAAATATTAAGTTATTGTAAAAATACCTATAATACGAGTAATAGTCAAAAACCTAAAAAAAAAAATTGTAACAAAAATCGTTACTTTTGAAATATTTCTGCATTAAATTTTTTCATTCTCTAAAAAACATATACCTACAATTAAAATACTTACAGACAATTAATTATTATATATATGCTGCATTTATATTCATCTATTGAATCTGACAGTAACAATTTAGTAGAAAGTCAAATTTTACCTAATTCCATCAACTGAATTATTAAATTTTCATGTTTAAAATACTTTAAACCATACAAGTAACAATCAGACACCGAAGTATAAATAAAAGTATTTTTATGATTTCTTTTTTCTATTCAATAAACTCATATCGAGATTTATATTCAATCGAAACGTACATAACCTACAACGTTCACTTGACCCTATCAGTTATGTTATGTCTTAGGTAGTAATTACATTACACAGAATGTTTACTATTTTATAATGAACCATTGTTGAATTGTTTTTGAATCGACTTTTATGTATTTGGTTGAAGGTGTTTTTTGTATTAATTCAAAAAATCATATTTGATTTATATTTAAATGTTGTTTAATCGGCTATATCAATCTATCAGCTGTGGTTTTTATGAAAATGTAAAATGATGATGTTGATACGATAATAGGATACCTACATATTATGATAATAATTGTAGAGGTGTTTGTGGTTGTGTCAGTATACAAGGGATTTGAGTTCGATTTCTAAAATGACAAGTACCTACACCAAATCGTTTTAAAGACGCTTTTATCAATTGTTTTACGAAATAACATGTCATTGATTCTCATTTTATGCCAACTCAATATAATGACCAGAGTTTAGTTATAGGCACAATGCACCGCACCGTTCCGTTCCGTCCCGTTCCGCTCAAATTTAGCATCTAGTCACAATGACACCGTTCCGTTCCGACAATATCAAAATAATAAACCAAGATCAAAAATGTTAAAAGCAAAAATCGAATAAAACGTATTGTCCGCTACACAGTTTTAAACAACTGATTTATGAACATTTCAGGTGATTTGTGTAGAATTTTACAAGTATTTCGACACATTTACTATAAAGGCCTGAAAACGGCTTAAATTCCGAAAAATAATTTAATTTTATTTAATTTGGAGAAATTCGAAATAAATACTAAACGACGTAATATACCCAAACATTTTACTTCGTTAGGGTGAACATTCCTCAGATTTAATTTGCGGGTGATTTCAAGGCTAAACTCCAATCAGCCGATTTTTAAAAAATATTTTACTGATATGATATTTTTGAATTTGTTTTTTATGGAAATGGAGATGTCTCTATCGATGGACGGTCAGCGAAATATTTTTTTTCTGATAGATATTTGAAGGATCAAACCGAAAAAAAAGTTCAGCGAATATTGGTCCCATAATTTAGGAGATATGCATTTTTTTCGAGAAATTTTTATCGAAAATCTAAAGGATATAAGAGAAAATTGTGAAAAAACTGAACAACAAATTTTTTTTCCCCCAAATTCCATAAATATTAAAATTAATAATCTTAACTCACTTAATAAGGACGTTCCATTCCCGGGGTAAATTTTCCAATAATAAATAAATTTAAATTGGTGTATGGTGATAAAGTTCCTACTATATGTAAATTTGTAGATCAGATGAAAAATTATCATCTGATAGATGAAACGGATGTATATGTACCTAGGTGAAATCTGAACATTTTTATGTTTCTATACAATTTACTTAACAGTTTCCATAAATCTGTAGATTTTATTTTATTTAACAGCATAAACAAAACATATCTTTAAAAACTTTCTCACACAGTCAATTATATAGCAAATACAACGACCATCTTTCTTTTTCCTGTATTATCTTCTGCGATCATGATCTATCAATAATTTCCAGCACGCATTTGTACATCAAATGATATTATTGCCATAAATGTGGATGCACCGTTTGCCACAAAGCCAATAATAATAACAACAACAACAACAACAACAAAAACAATAACCAAAGCAACCGATGTACCTACATATATACACACTCATCTAAATCAATTGTATGCGATGATCCTGGTTAACCAGTAGCCAATATAAAGTTGCGAAGTTGGAAAATGATCATATACTACATATATGTAGCTGTTGGCCGGCTATATGAAACCGCTACCCGCGCGTAAAATGATCGGTGATCACACGGGTACACTCTGTGTATAGATGCCCACTCTACTCTGCATACAATAAACAAATAATTTCATTTCATATCCAATTTGCATAGAAATAAATTTCTGAATTAGCCGGCGACAAATTTTTCTTTATTGCCCGCGAACAAACAATATGTTGCCAGATAAGGTTTGTTTCTTCTTCATCTGGTTTTCTTCTGTGTCTTTATTTTTTTTTTTTATCTTTTCTAATAAACTGTGCAAATATTTATGTGAAATATTCTTGGCGTCTATTCCCCTATAACAGTACTTATTCTGCAATTATTCAATGCATACTTTATAATGGAATAATCAATTTACACTTGTGACAATACAATAGTTTACGTTATACATATATCTGGTTATATATCCAACCAGAAGAAAGAAGCCTTTAGCTGTACTTTGGTATTATTATTAAAGTAGTATAAATATATTTATCGCGGTTCCAAATGAATGTGGACTCGTTGGAATGATTCAATTGGACGTACAGTACAAGTCGTTTCCAAAGTGAACGTTTAACGTTTATGAATCTTTCAATTTTTGCTTACTAACTATACATCCGTAGAGAACAAACAACAACAACAACAGCAACAACAAAACATTTTCTGATTGTCGATCTAAGGAATTGCAAACACAAAATTTGCAAAGAGAAAAATTCAACCAAATGAGATATAAAATGTTATGATCGACCATAAATTACATTTTGTCCACCATTTACACAACAAACGGCCATCACCATGTTTTGTTACCGACCATTAACCGTCTAATATGCGTGACTAGAGCGATTCCACTGTACGTGCTAAAGTATTTGAAAAAAATAAAAAAAAAAACAAAACAAAAAAATTCTCGTGGAAATATTTTCTCTGCAGCGCTTCTTCTTGAAAAGTCCATTTTATATTTAGTTGGAAGATTCGCTGTTGGTGCATTTTTATGATAACCATCGGATTGAAACACCTGATCAGATTCCATGTTCATGAAGTTGATATCGCTAACGATTGCACAATGAAAATTATATGGCCAGGATATGGAAATGATTTTATTTTCAAAAAAAAAAAAAAAGTTATTCGAATTTGTTTGTTAATTGAAATTGGAATGATTAATTAATCTAAGGAGAACTCTAGAATTATCTATCATTAAAATTATGTATGAATAGGGTAGGTATGTGTGCAAGTTAATTTCGAGTGCATCATATAGTGGACTCACTATGATTAGTTGCTATGGTCCATTAGATATAATTCAATTTTGAACCTTACCTATACAGAGTCATCTTCTTATTGTCCTTTTACTTGCCAAAGGACTCTAATAGTACAAAATTGGTTAAAATAAAAATGATAAAACAATTAAATTAATGACTACAAATTGCCTGGCACTATTAAAATCACTCAAATAGCATTGCTATAAATATAATGTCACCGGATTGTTGTCGAAAAGCTGTATTGAACAGATTTGGCACTATTTTTTCAATATATTTTTATTTGACCAGAGAGTTATCGATTCGACGTGCATAAGAAAAAGAAGAGAGAAATGTTTTCGTGTGACGATTCAGGAGAGTTTTTTTATACATACATACATATGTATGTACTGTACCTATATGTTAGAAGTTTAGCACTATTTTTTTAAATCAAGTATACTTATATAAAGCCGGTTCGTCTATGATAATAATTAAGCACTTTGCGCAGGAATCATAATTGATGAGGCTCTTTATAAATAATTAATTAAAATACGAAAATATAATTATTTTTACAATTTTTTTAGTAAAACAGGCCTGGAAAATCTTTAGGTCTTGAGTTTGTTGTAGGCACTAAAAAGAAGAAAGAAAAAAAACCTAATCTAAATTAAGAATTGGATTTAAAATAAAAATTGCTCCTCTAGCCATTCGGTATCGTTAAAGTTCATCAATTTCTATTTTATGCTAAGGCCATCCTCTCTCTCAAATTCATATATTAATGGAAAAATAACTACAAATTTGATTATTTGATTTAAACATAAAATACCGGCGCATATACAAAATTAGACTGCAGAAATCGGTTTTTCCTTTGTTGTGGTTTCCATTATGATGATGAGAAATTACCATAATGTTGCCAGTAATCTAACAAAATTTTTATGTTTATTTTGTTTGATGAAATAGTGCTACCGTATATACGTTCTGCGCATGAATTTGATGATTTATCCATACACTGTACGATAATTGCCTATTTAGTTGAACAAAAATGTTCTTTTCATTTCGGCATACCGCCACACACAGGTATACATATATGCGGACATAATTAAAAAAAAAAACAACCATTATATAGTAAGCCAGGTGCTAAGTAGGTACACACGCTCTCTCAAACAATTACTATATCCACAGATACACTCGTTTTTTTTTCCATCAATGTACACAATAAGGATAATACACAGGCTAAACATCGTTTGAAGTATAGATACTAGAGCGACTCACTCTTCAAATATCAAAAAATATATGGATTAGTTTGGTGGTTGAGTGAGCAATTATACATCAGACAAAGAAAGGGTTTAGGCTTTAGGATACAATTACTTCGACACGTTCTGAAGATCACACCTTTTCAAAAAATATTTATTTGTTATGTCGATTAAGTTTGTATTACTCATGATAATTAAAGAATGTGCGTGTATGGCTATTCGACCTTCCTTTACTGCGACCCGTTGTGGATCTATTGTAAGTCCCCTTCTCAAGTTAAATGTGACCCATCAGCGGTGGTACTGTTTATAAAATTCAGTATGTGCTGGGGGTTGTTCTGTTCGATTTCTATTGGGGTTAAAGAATAGCCCCCTAGATGAAGCAGTCTTCTACGGGCCAATGCGTCGCATTCGGACAGAATATGTTCGGCAGTTTCGTCTTCTGCAAGGCAGAAACGGCAGGAGCTGTCTGGTTCTTGTTCAATTTTGTTGAGGTGATATCTCAATCGGCAGTGACAGGTTAAATTAGGTTATTTCTGCTAAGCTTTAGGAGTCTGTCAGAATTTTGTCGCGAATGCGTAGGGATGAATTTCTTCACGTGGATTTGGCCTGGTGTCGTTTCCCAATAGGGCCGCTTTTGATTGTCTTCTCAGGCCCTGATTTTCCCTAGAATTGTGTTCTTTGGCAGACCACAGAATGGCTCAGGGCCTGTGAGTTTGGATTTTGCACCTTTTCTTGCAAGAGCATCAGCGTTGCCGGGAATACCCTCATGCCCTGGGACCCACAATAGTTTGACTCTATTAGTATTACCCAGACATGTTAATTTCTCTTGGCAGTCCAATACTAGCTTTGATTTGTTACCAGGGGAGTCTAGTGCTATGAGATAGAGCTCCCTTTTATGTATAATTTATTTCCATATACCAACTAATAAATCGAAGCAAAGAAAACTATGTCATATACAGATTTTTTTCCGCTTTATCGAACGAGGACCGACATCTAAATTATTGTGTGGCCAAAAAAAAAAAAAGCTGTAAAACCAATGTTTCAAATTAAATGAACATAAGTTTTGCTACTTTTTGAACTACAACAAAAAAAATCTATTAGAAATTAGTTTTATCTCTGTATGTAAATGATTTTGATTGCTTAGCTGAATTAATTAAAAATAAATTAAAAAGAAAATTCCATCATATAATCTGCCTATACCTACATATACTCTGGTTTTTCTCATAGTAAAACTTTAACGATTGCTCATATTGATGGCAATTAGGATAAGTATAGGTCTTTTAAGCATTAAGAAGTTCATGTATATATACCTACCTAGACCAACCTACCTACCTACCTACCTAGTAGATAAGATTGAAGATATCAAAACTATAATAACGTATCAATAAAATATTGAAATGTTATTTTTGTGGGAATTGTGTTATACTTAGTTGTATATGTACCTAAAATCTTAAGAATTGATATTCAATATCGATAGGTTGGATTGGTTTGTGTTTTTGTATTAAATAAAAATCGATAAAATTTTACTTTTTAACGAGCGCAGCAAGTAAAAGTAAACAAAATGTTAATATGTGCCATCACATTTGGACATTTTAGTGTACATTCTTGTGGTGATGAGTTTTATGTTAGTGAAACTTCTTTTTTTATAGTAATAATTTTGAACATTATAGGGTTAACTAAAAAAAAAAAACTCGAAAAAACTCGAACGATGATGGAATCAATAATTCTCACGAATCGCCACTGGCTACAATGCACGTTGTAGCAATTGGTGTTTTTGTGATTAATAATGTAGTTTGGATCATGCTATTCGGATTATCCATTGTATTGTCCATATGGATATAAATAGGGGTGGGAGGTGGTACAGTAGACGGATACATCGGAAATATCAGTGCCATAACATAATGAGAGTTTTTTCTATTAAAATTTTAATCAAGCAATCGTCACAATTTGTTATCGTTTTAGTGACCCACTTGAATATAATTAAATTCGAAAAGATTTTTCTGGATTTTCTAGATTCTAGATTTTTCTACTGTATGGAAAAATTGGAAATTTTTAGAAAAATCTTTTCGATTTTTAATTTTTTATTGAATTATATACTGAAAAAATTAATTTATAATTTAATATTCATAAATAAAATATATGGCCTACTATGACCAAATTAACAGCTTTTTTGGAAATTTTTGGAAATTGCAAATATTTTTAATTTTGTAGAAATACTTTTCAAACTTTGTTTTAACAGACTGACCAAATGGCTCAGTGGATTGAGTGGTTGCCTTTGGAACGGGAGGTCCTGGCTTCAAGTCCGACTGGGGTTGAAACCAGACCAAGTTTTTCTCTATTGTGTTGAGTTTAATCTGTGGCCGGGTGGTTAGATTGCACTTAAAAAACAGTCTAGAAATTGCATTATCTCAGAATGACAGTTTTTAAAGGGTGTCAGGTGAAATGGCGAGCATTTGTAAGGTTTCCAGGAGAAACACTTCAAGTGCTGCATTCCACACACACACACAAAGAAGATGTCATTTCAATTAAATAAATGTGTATATTCAGTGGTAACAAAACGGCACAATTTTGCTAATTGGTAGATCAAGATAGATCTCGCCACAAAGAAGAAGAAGAAGAGATGTTTTAAAATTATGTGCCTGCATGTGCATTGTGCACACCTAATGACCTACTGCATTTGAAATCAAATTTTAGATTTTGGATCAAACAATCAAATTTTAGATCAAATAATGTTTGAAATTCAAATTGGTGAGTGTTTCTGGGTACCAACTTCTTCATTATAATTACCCGATTGTAAAAATTCCGTTTGCGTAATTTGTAATTCTCCAACATTCAAAAAAAGTCATTTTTTTGTAATGAATATATGAAATGAAAATAAGTGACCCCGACATTCAAAATAATTCTTTTGATTCGAAATTAAGAAAAATATTTTTTTTGTAATTTACAATTCTTACTTCTGTAGTAAAACAAGTCCTAAATGCATAAATTGATATTATCCCCATATTTTCACTACATTACATTTTTAATCCAGTTTTAGTTAATTATAAATTTCAAGTTCTATACTTAGCTCACACGTACTACATACTTGAACAAAACTATCTCTAAATGATCTTAATTAATTTTAAAGCTTATGTAAAACTTACTAAGTAAGCTAAATGCACGAGTACTACATATATACATATATATAATTCATATATATTATGGACAATATTTGTTTCGATTCTATACCATTAAAACCATATAAATGTAATTTAAAACAAAACCACACTTAGATGGAAACTTTTAATCTCAATAATAATTATTTATCGACGATAATTTTCCGATAATTATTTTATAAACATAATTTTCAATACATTTGATCGAAATACCGTCTGTGTGGTCTTTCTGATATCCACCGAATTA
Source organism: Platyura marginata (assembly GCA_026745375.1). Taxonomy (NCBI): domain Eukaryota; kingdom Metazoa; phylum Arthropoda; class Insecta; order Diptera; family Keroplatidae; genus Platyura; species Platyura marginata. Next base: position 20,945 of record JANSTT010000221.1, read on the forward strand.
GTATGCACCGATCGGCAGGGTATAGTTGTAATATAGTGTTATCGTCGTAATAAAATGTTAATATCCAATCACATTTATGTGGTTTAAATGTAAACCTGCACTACTTTGAGATAATTTATTTTTTATTTGCTCTTATGGGATACGATATCATATTGAAATTTTACAACAAATTGAATCGACATTAACGATCTCACAAATTTACGTATTTATGCGATCTTTTCTGTTATTCTTCAGTATATGTTTCTAATTTTGCATATAATTGGTCTTTGGTGGATACATTCTTTGTTAAGGATTTGTTAATTAATTATCTAAATAATTATAGATAGAGATCTATTGATCAATATATGATCATAATGATCTGTTGAAATTTTTTTTTTAATTTCTATCTCTTATAGAGTTATAGGTGAAAGTGGATAAGATAATATTGGAGATGGATAACCATAATAATTAGTACCGTTGCATAAATACATTGCACCAGAGTTTTCCATAATATAATTAAATATTTTGATTTATTTCTGTAACTAATTTTATCCATTTGGCTTAGTTGTACAACCCAGTCCATTCGATCTTATAGTTAATAACAGCTCTAATACTAATTCATGTAGGTAATATGCATCGGGGGGATTATTATGACCTTTTTGTTTATTATTAATATTTTTTTTACGGCCAGGCCGTTAAAAAGGCGTCATTTTGTTCAAAAATCTATAAACTTACAATCTAAAGTATAATCTTTAATTTGAATAATATATTTATTGTGTATAGCGGCATTTATAATTTTACAACTTAAAATATTTAAGATTATTTAATGCATTTGCCACAGGATTTTATTATTCTATGAATATTACTGGAATTTAAGATCATCGTTTACATTATATCGCATTTATAGTAAGCTATTCGGTTTTTATGCGCTATGTATGATAAGATATTATTGGCTAAGATTGTATATAAAATGGAGAAAACTTTTATTTTGATTCGATATTAACTATTTTGGCATTGAGGTGTCAATAAATTTTAATAATTGGGTCCATTGACCCAGATATTAAAATATGAATAATAATTACTTAGCTGTTGTTTGCCGATAATTCTTTAAAAAAAATGCATTTAGCAGCAAAACCCTTTCTTACAATTATTATTAGCCAGAATTCCAATTTGCTAGAAATTTATTTGTACCAATTCTTAAAGTTGGATATTTTTTTTTATCTTGAGTTCTCAATTATAAATGAATTTGACAATTTTTTAATTTGTGACAATTAAAATTCAAAATAATGGGAATTCATTGGATTGCATTTATGATTTCGGGCAATATTAACGTTATCCGGTTTCTTCTTCTTCTTTTTATACTCGTACGATGTTAATCAAAGGGTATTATAATTTTGGTACACATCATAGGAAAAAAAATTTAAACACCATTCGCCTATCTCGTGAAATATTAAGTCGAAATCTGGATGTCCGCCCGTCCGTCAGTCTGTCCATCCGTCTGTCTATATAAATCATATATATCATTCATTTACTTAAAAGATAGTAGGAATATAAAAAAAATGACTTGGACAACAATTATAGAGACTAGAAAAATAAAGATTTATAGGCAAAAAAGTTCCACGACCTACCGTTATAGAGCTGCTATCAATTTTATGTAATTTCTAGGGTTCTTAATCATTTACTCGAAAAATATTTGAATTATCGAAAAAATGAATATCACGAAAATGATAGAGAATACAAAAATGAAGATTTTATTAATAGACAAAAAAGTTTTACAACCCACCATTATGGCGCTGCAATCAATTTTATGTCATTTCTAGGATTTTTTATCATTTCTATTCAATTTACTCAATATCTACAAACAAAATAGCAAAAGACGTAGATAATAACTAACAACTATGTACTCATAAGTTTATTATAATTGGCATAGTCAATTATTCCTTCTTATTATAAAAATTATCAATTTATTAGTCAAGCTACGATTTAATATGTCCTACTGACAAAAAGTTGATCCTTTTTTTTCTATTACACAACTGACGCCACAAGTAAAAGTATTTTATTATTCTTTAAGAATTAGCATTTAAATTACCTATATTTAGACATAGACATAGAGGTAGGTTTGTACAAGTTTCACTAAAATTCAAAAACTAGTTGTTATGCATAATTAGGAGTTTAGGATTATCATCTATCATATAATTTATTGGTTTTGTTAGACATAATTTAAACACTAGAATCACATATCGCATATGTATGTACGACATGTTTAAGAACATTTTGTCCAGGCATTTATCTTTACGATAATTACTAAATGTAAGAAAAATAGATGATGAACAATGACAATTTTAAAATGAATAAAATGTCCTGCAATAAATACAGACCGTGATTGTTTTCGATTAATAAAAAAAAAAATTCTATTTTCAACGAGAGGTTGTTGCGGAATTATATTCGTTTCGATGAATTTTTCAAAGCAGAATATTTTTGAACAAAAACGGTCTTCTATAGACCCAATCTAACCTGTCCATTCTACAATAGTCAAATGTCACAACAACACAAATTCGTTAATGGTTTTTTATTAAAAAGTTTTTTTCTTTTTTTTTTTTCATATTTTCGATCATATTTATGCATGGATCTGATGAAGCTCACACACAGAGGTCACGGGTCGAATGATGATTTTTTTTCTTTCCATATATTGCTTTCAATCACAATTTCATGGTTATTTACAAATAATACCAATATTAATAGTAAAGAGAGGAAAAAAAACACTACAACAGTATTACCAAAAAAAAAAAAAAAGTTGTTTTTTAAGAGACTGTTTTTTTTTGGGTATTAAATTGATTGTATTAAACTGAAATCGACGCTCTATTATAAGACGAAAGAATGAGGAATATTTTGTAATCAATTAGGTTATAGAGAGGTTAACGTGATTATATATATGATGAATAATAGATAAGTGGTCGTTTTTAATTGCGGAACTAATTTTATTTTGGAAACAAAGGGGATTTATTCTATTTTTGGCATTTTTTTTTTAAACATCTTTATTTATCCAGAATTCCCATAATTTTTTAATCGCCATTACCTATGTAGATATTTACCATAATCCTAATTTTTGTAATCATAAAATGCCACCACACTCGTATCAATGAATTGGTCTGATAGTGACCGTTTCAAAATATTACAAATATTATGGTTAGGTGTATTATAGCAAAGTGGGTAATATTGCGACCTGTATTATAGCAAGTGGTAGGTTTTTGGGGTGATCGATCAACTTTGGAGCTCATCACCCTAAAAATCGATGAAACTTTAAGGATTTGTAGTTTTGGTAAAAAAAAAAATTAAAATGTGTAGAAGAATTTTTTTCTTTAACCTCTTCACGGCTTCACGCATGAATTATGATCTTGTTAAAAAAATCTTCAAAGGGGATAAAAAAGGACATCTATCTATAACCAAAAGATATTCTTTCGACAATTTTAAAAGTCAGAATTATCACACATTTAAAATAATCCAATAAAAAATAGTAACTGATAATCAAAAATAATATACATATAGTGTTATTTGTGCGTCTGCGTGAAGAGGTTAAATTGTTAGTAATGAAGTTTTTAAAATTGCCATGCATAGTGTAAACTTTAAAAAATCATAACTTTGAAATCGCTAGGCCGATTTTGAGTCAGAGCTTCTTTTTAAAAGAAAAGGAAAAGATGGAAAATTAAATTGTGGAATATTTTCAGTATTAAAAATTAAGTAAAAATATAAAAATTAAAAAAATCGCGTCAATCACCGCAGCCGGACAAATGTTTCCGATCAAGTTGAAACTTGGCATATATTTAGTACCCATTTATTTAGTATCAAAGTATCATTTATTTAGTATCAAATCTATGCCAAGTTTCAACTTGATCGGAATTATTTGTCCGGCTGAGGTGATTTGAAATTTTTATTTTTGTCCATAACTTTGGAACCTTGAAGGTACTAAATCTAATACTTTGGTACTAAATGGGTACTAAATCTATGCCAAGTTTCAACTTGATCGGAATTATTTGTCCGGCTGGGGTGATTTGAAATTTTTATTTTTGTCCATAACTTTTAAACCTTGACGGTACTAAATCTAATACTTTGGTAGTAAATGGGTACTAAATCTATGCCAAGTTTCAACTCTGATCGAAAACATTTGTTCGGCTGGGGTGATTGACGCAAAAAAAATCGTTTTATCGATTTATGAAATTCGGAGCTCACAAGTTTATCGATTTAAGAAATTCCTTAGGTTCCTTTTATGATTTTTCTCGATTTTGTTAAAAACAAAAATTATTAAAATTCAAACATTAAATCTTATGAGGAAATCACATTATTTACTTAAAGATTATAATTCCATTGATTTCTTAGTTGATTAGAAAATATAATTAATTCCATTTAAGAATATTTACCAATATTGATAACCATATTAATTAACTTACAATGCTGGCACTATACAAAATCAAATTTATTACATTTGAGCCAAGACTATAAAAGATTTTTAATAAGCAAACCGTTATGCTTGCCACCAGAATTAATTAAATTTGTAAAACAATTATTATAATTGGTCCGTACTTCTAAAGTCAAAATAACAATTCCAAGTCAGTTCAATTGAATAAGTTATTCGGACATAATGTGTAAAACATGAGTACGCGTTGTATTTGTTTTTTCATTTGTATACTTCAGTTTGGTGGGTGTCAGAGATTTTTCGGAAATAGACCAAATGAATTTAGATGTTTTTTACGTATCAACAATGATCCCTTTATCAATGTACCACTACATTTTATACAATATCCATCATTTAATTATCCAATTTATGAAACAGCACCGCCTGTGAGACCATTTAATCGAAATGTGAGTTTGACATTTTATGCTTGGTATAATCTTTAAAAAAAATGATATTTTTAGTTATTATTGGAACAAGCTATGAAAAGACATTCAGTGGTGGAATCTTTAATGCCTATGAGGAGAAATGTAAGCTAAAGTTCATTGAAGTATATAATTAATTATTTTATTAATAATATTCTAATAATTTAGCAAAAACCATTCGATTCATTGAAGAAGAAACAAAATTCCAATATCGACTCAATTATTCCTCTGCGGCGAAATGTAAGAATGGCGATCAAAAATTCTATTTTATTAAAAAAAAAAAAAAATCTTTATTTTTCAGCAAAAACCATACGATTCTTTTAAACCAAGAGAAAATATTCGAAAATATTTCAATCAATCAGATAATTCCGATTCTCGCCGTACAAATTCTATTGAACAAAGTACAATCAATTCATTTCCCGATTCCAGTGAAGACAGGAATAGTTCTGATATTTATTACACTTGAAAATGTTGCATTGAGCGATGACAAAAAAATATTAAAAAATCTTTTTGAAATTTAATAAACTTCCATATAACTATTTGGAGATTTGTTGATGACTTTTAATTGACACGAACTTAAGTAAGTATCATATTCTTTCGGTAAGTAAAAAATTTCTGAAAACAATTCAATTCCTTTTCCATTTACCACTAAATTTGGCCCAAAAATCATTTTAACTTATTGTTGGAATCTTCAACATCCTGCAATAAAAAAAATCGCAGTTTCGGTGGCGGCTCATTTTCAGTGTTTTTTTTTTATGGAAGAAAATGGCCGTTTTTTTAGCGGTTTTTGTAAAAAGGGACACAATTTTAAAACTTTGTATTTTTATATTATTTTAAATTTTCAGTATTTTCTGGCAAATAAAATTATTGCAAAAAGTTAACCCTTTAAGGTTAATACATTTTAAATATGAAAGAGTTAAGTAAAAATGTTCAAGAAGCTACTCAACTTTCTTCGTATTTAAGTGTAAATACATTCGTAAATTTAGCATTTTTTCGAAAACGTTAACCCTCTAAGGTTCAAATTGTGCCTTTAAAAAGTGAAAATATAAGTATGTCTCCTTAACCTCTTCTGGGATATTGACACTTTTGTGTGCATTTACTTTTATGATCAAAATTACTGTTATTTACCATTTAGAATAAAAAAATAAAAAATAAAAAAATACAAAATTAAAAATTCGTCCCTGAAAAGGTTAAACAAATTTAGATGTTCGTCATCAATTTTTGTTTTTTCATTTTTTTCTTAAAAATGACCTAAGATTTTTTATTTTTTTTAAAATAGTATAATGGTATCAAAAATTGTCACGAGCCGCCACTGCGTTAAAATGTTTGATATAATATTGACGGATAACAGCAGTAAAGTAACCAGATCAATGTTGTAATGAACAAATAAATCTTAACAAATGAATTTAAAGCAATAAATTTATTTCTTCAGAATTACTAGAAGATGCAGGGGTTACAATCAAAAATATAAATTACAACTTTGTTCATACACATTAATCCACAAAATCAATTTTTTTTTTATTTCATCTCATCAGACTCATTGATTATGATTTGAAATGTCATAAATTCTTATATTGAAGGTGAAGCTAATAAGTATATCTTCTAGAAGGATTTTGGATGACTGTAAGTTGAGTATTTCGATTATCCATTCCATGTTGTGTTACATCATCTTGTGACACAGCATTCGATCTACGTAAATGATCATCAGATATTGATTCGAGATATCTTGGAGTTGGTAAATAGTCTAAAGCTGAATCACATGCAAATGGCTGCCAAACGATTGGATCAAAGCAATATCGTTTGTAGTAAATATTTTCTTGGCTATTTTCAGTTGGACGATAGTTTTGTCGTCGATGAGGATTTTGAATGATAGTTAGCTGAGAATTCTTATTACCTGTACCTTCTTGATGAATATCATGTTGACCACCATGTCCATTCGATCTTCTAGACATTTGGAATTTTTCCTTATTCTTAAATAATTCGCCTAATCCATTTTCGTTTATTGGAACGAAACTATTAGGTACATTCGATCTTCCGTACATTGGAACGAAACCATTAAGTCCATTCGATGTTTCCGTATTCTTAAATGATTCGTCTAATTCATTTACGTATATTGGAACAAAACCATTAAGTCCGTTCGATCTTCTAGACATTTGGAATTTTTCCTTATTCTTAAATAATTCGCCTAATCCATTTTCGTTCATCGGAACGAAACCATTCTGGCGTCGTTTATTGTCGCTTACGTCAACCAAATGGGATTTTTCATTTGATCTGTCGGTTAATACATTATCTAGCCATCCAGTGCTACGACTACCAACTGGAGCATCGTCATAAAAAACAAGTCGTTGATGTATTGGCGTCTACAAATAAAAGAAAGAAAAAAAGACATTGCTTGTGATATAAATGACAGTAAAAGATGAAAATGAATAGGAATGTTTAAGTTTTACTGACCATTAATATATTCAATTATATAACATTTACACACTATATACAGAGGAAAGGAATCGAATTCAATCGTTATAATAACCGACAAATTTAAACTCTTCTATATGAACGTACGAACGGTATTTTGTCCAACAACTTTATTAACCAATCCTGACTGAGCATTTGAGTTTTATCGTCGATACTGCTCAATACCATTTTGAATATTCGAATTTCCCCAACCGGTTTGCTGAACGTTTCTTTGTTCATTAGAACTTTGACGACGGTTCAATTGTCCAACATCACCTTGCCCATTATAATTACCCCAGCCAGATTGGGCAATTCCTGATTGTACATTGGAATTTTGTCGTCGATACAATAGCGGTCGCACATTTTCTCCGCTGGATGTTTGACCATTTGCTGTGTCCATTTGAGATGCGGCTGCACCACTTTGGAGATATCCATTTTGACGAAAACTCATTGGAATATCAAATCCTTCACTATTTATATTAACCCATCCTTGCTGAGCAAATAATTCCTGAACATTTCTATCATCATCGACTAGAATTGGAATTGTTTCGTAATATATGGGTTTTATGAAATGATATCGATATCGATTGTAGTAGGGTACGGAATCAACCAATATACTTTTTCGATATACTTCTGGAATATCTGGCGCAACGGTTGCTTCAGTTGATTCAAATGGTGCTATGCATACTGGCAGGTTTCGTTTTAGACGTTTCTATAAAAATACTTGTGATAGGAATTTAATTAATTTAAAAAAAAAAATCTTTAATTCTTTTATTGTACTCTGCACACATACAAATATGACTTAAGTACTTACCATTTACTAATAAAGTAACTAAGTGGGAGAAAGTCAAATATTTGGTATTTTGTTAAAATAAATGCGTTTAGGCTATATGCATTTTGGACAACCCTGCCTATTATTGAAGTTTTTCTTTTTCATAGGAAGTAAGTAAGAAAGCCAATCAAAAATGTTTAAACCAGATTTAAGTTACTTACGCAAAAAAATTTATGGAAATGATTTGGAGTGATCTAATCATCCAGTTTATAGAAATTTCAATCACTTACGGTTAAAATTTGGGGCCGTAGTTATTAAGTCAACCGAATATCACATGTGGCTTAAACTTATTTCACATTATTGTTAAACAATTTTTTCTTTGAATTCGCAGCATATTTTTATTTAACGAATATTGAATAAATCTACAAATTTACATATCCCAGTGACATAGCGATTGGATTCAGAAAAAAATCCGTTATGTAACATAAAACGAATCACTGTAATTGTCGTCGTTCCGATTGACCAACACTTTCCTGGGCATTTGAATTACCCCATCCGGACTGTTCCACACCCGATTGAACGTTCGAATTTTGTCGTCTTGCAGCATTTTGTCCAATACCATGTTGTGTATTTGAATTGATCAATCCGCTTTGACCGACTTTTGATTGAGCATTCGAATTATGACGTCGATTAAGTTCGTTCAAATATTTTTGAATATTAGAATTACCCCAACCGTTCTGCGATACACCTTCTTGAACATTCGAATTTTGGCGACGGCTCAATTGGTCAATGCCACGCTGTGAATTTGTATTCACCCAACCGGTTTGGTCAACCTTTTTTTGTGAATTTGCATTTGCACGACGAACCAACTGTGCTAAATATTCCTGGGCATTACTATTGCCCCATCCGGTCTGCACTACACCCTCTTGTACATTTGAATTTTGTCGTCGATCAGCTTGTCCAATACTTGATTGGGCATTTTGATTACCCCAGCCGTCTTGTTTAACGCCAACTTGACTATTGGAATTTTGACGACGACCTGATTGGGAAATTTGCGATTGATCATTGGTGTTACTTGATCCGGTTTGTCCAATATCATGTTGACTATTTTGATTGCTACCTTTACCGTATAGAAAAACTGGCACAGTTGATGGTGACATTGATCCGTCCGATAGAATTGATTGTCTATCCGATAATGATGGCATTTCGGGCATTTGTGACTGTGGCATTGATGGCAATTGTGCTAATTTTAGTTGTGACAATGACGATAAATCGGGCATTGGCGGTTGTGATATCGATGGCATTTCTGGTACGGCTGGTGGCTGAAGCGCTGGCATCTCTGGCATTTGTGGAAATTGAAAGACGTCTGTAAAGTATGGCACCGAAATTAATTCAGCTGATGTTGGCGCCGCTGGAATGGCATCGACGTATTCAATGACCGGTGCAGGAAGCTCTCTGATTACGGCTTCCAGACATATTGGCACTTGCCGTTTAGATATGGTCTAGAAGCAAAATATACCATTCGTTAATTTTTTCTGATTTTATTTCGACGTCTGGTCATAATATTTTCTATAAAATTTGATTTTTTTTTTGTTTTTGGATTGACATTTTAATATAATGATTCAAGCAATTGTATATGAGTGTGTGTGAGCGTGTGTATGTGTATGTAACTATAAGGTCTAAGGTCAAATTTCTTAGATTTAAGTAAAATCGATTAGACATCAGAAGTGGCACTGTTGTGAAGATTAATTAAACCGACTTGTCCGACAACGTCCCTTAATTTTTCGATCAAAAATCTACGCTGTGGCATTGGGCCAGCTGATTGCCGTTGTGATTGTAGATAGTGTTGCGCCGGATAATCTTCAGAGTAACCATGAAGTCTCCATAAATTTGGATAAGGAATACATTCTTGAGGATATGTAAAGTATGGTACTATGGGAATAAATTGATCAAAAATTGGTCTTCCCCAAGAATTTGGTGGTTGATTACGTTTCGTTCGGATCTAGAAAATAACCAATAGAGCTTACATAGCGATGACTTACAATAATTATTCTTAATAAATATTTTTTAGCTTAATTATGCAATTTATGTGATTTAAATGTAGATCATTTATACATGATTTGTTCGTTTATCCAACCGACCCCATTTTGTGTGATTCCATTTTGGATTAGTCGTCGCCGAAGTTGATCAAAACGAAATGGATTGGTATTCATATCCATATTGTTCTTATACGAGTCATAATCATAATCTTCTAGTTCTTTAGGTTTATGATTTGGATATGAACTAAAGTCCACGTTCAGCAATCCAAACTGATGATTTGATGATTTCCTTCGGAATGAATCACTATAATCTGCATCACTAATATCCGTTCCTCTTTCTGCTTCTCTGCCAATTTGATTGAAATATTGTTCAGGCATTATAATGACAATGCCATTAGGGTATTCTGGTGTATTTTTAAGAAATAACAATTCCCGTTGGGCATTTTCCCAATTTGACCGTTGTGGCGTGACACCTTGAGATCGACGAAAAAGTAATTTTGGAAGATTCGTTATTGTTTCAAGTATTGATAATGGTAATGATAGCAGGGAATTCATTGGATCAGACGGCTTCTGTTCCGTTGGATTTTGAACTTTTCTTTCGACGTTTTTTTTAGATGATTTTTGATTATTTCCATCCAGTGTATTCATTGGAGGATAACTATTTCCAAACCATGGCGGAGGGCATCTATACTGAGTCCTTAAATTGTTCTAAAATAGAAAATTCTTTTCAGAAATTTTTTTTAGAACTAGAGATTAATGGACAGTGTTGTTGATGTGTTTGTGTGTATGTGTGTCATAAAACACCAACGCCGAAGGTTTACTTTTTATTGTGTTTTTACATCAAAAACTTTACTAATTAGAAAGACTGTCTTGATTGCTATATAGAATCAGTTTGTGTTTATCTATAGTGAAAATAATCACGATTTATATCGGCTGGGACTCTTCCATCTAAATAATGCTGATATCGTCTCCGTGAAAGATCTTGAACAATTTTTGTTTGGGAATTAGAATTCAATACGCCACATTGAAAAATACCTGATTGAACATTTGAATTATCACCATGATCGCCCCACATATTATCAGTTTGTGATATTCCTGATTGTTCGTTGCTATTATTGATTCCAATTTGTTTTATTGAATTTTGTTCGTTTCTATTGCTGCGCTTCAAATTACTGTCATAGTCTTGTTGTTGGAGCAGAGAATCATCTTGTGCACCATACCGCTGAGCGTTTCGATTACCAAAACCATTTTGTAAAATATCGCTTTGAATATTAGTACTCAGTCGACGATTTGGACAATCAAATGGTTTTTCCTTCTCATCTCTAAGTAGAAAATTGTTATTTTGCTGATTCCAATTTTGACGTTGAAGTCCATAATCATTATTATTATAATACTTTCCATGTTGCGGCACACTTTTCTCAATTTCAAATCGTCGGAATGGCCGCCCAAATAAATGTCGATTTTTCAAAGCCTGAACATTTTTGTTTCCAATGCCCGATTGCGAAATACCACTTTGTCTATTTGCATTTTGTCGTCTATTTTGAACGTTACGATTATCCGAACCAATTTGTTTTGCATACTTGGTGTTGTCAAAATTTACACGATGACGACGATTTAGTTCTTCGCCATCAACCAGTCGAATTTTAATACCATCCAATTTCTCGTCTTGATTAGAGTTAATCACCTCCGTTTGATTCGATTGAACGTACAATGTATATTTTGGTGATGTATGTGTTGGATAGCGAATTAATTTAAAAGTGTCTTCGGATGGTTCAACACAAACAATTTCTCTTTTAAATCTCTATAAAAATTAATAATAAAAATACAATGCGTCAAACAAAAATTATCGATAACTTCCTCCCATTATCCCAAACCCCTCCCCCCAACCTTTATAAATTGTACCTAATTGAAATAATTGTAGTAATAATGCAATTTATGTGACGTGTATATTAAAATATATTTGTTTTAAAATAAATGATCATCATAAAAGTACCTTTTCACTTTCATCTTCATCAAATGTTGGAGCAGCATATATTGCTAGAAGTAATTAAAATTATTTTTAACAGTTATTGATTTAAATAGCCAGTTGTGCAATATATACCATTGAAAATTAAGCAAAAGAACACTACCAGAAAAGCTTTCATCATTTTGATACTAATAACTTTTACACCGCGCTAAACTCAACTGATTTTCCAATGCTTTAGTTCTAATCTTTTATACAAAGTTTGTTATCACAAAAAAAAAAAAAAAAAAACAAAACAAAATTAAACAAAACAATTAAGAAAAATCAATCCAAAAGTTTTTTTTTAAAATCAAATTGTAATTATTTTGTGTGTATTAAATAAATAATCAAATTACATGGATTAGTTCGTTTATAACGAAGCGTATAATTTTTGATGAAATTTCAATTAAAATCAATTGCATTGAACGGCGGTTGCATTGATTGAAATTGTATGCGAGTTAAACAATTCATGTTAGCATAATTTAGCATATTGTTAAGTTTGATTTATTACTGGCGTGCGTTGTAAAAATAGTGGATTATTATTGTTAACCCATACTTGGTGTAGTATCATATTTCGTTTTTTTTTTTGATATTTAATTGTTCTATTTGCGTCCATTCAGTTTTGACATTTCTTTGTCGTCAACTTTTCTTATATGTATTAATTAGTAAAACTGTACATAACTCATTTTCTTTTTCTCATAACAATATTTCTAATTTTTACTTTAAAGATATATGAAAAACCAGTAAAGAACGCCGAATATAATATACCCGTACGAGTACTTGTTTATTATTTACAACTTTGTACGTGTCTATTTTGTCGGTATAATAAATATAATTGGGTAAATTGAATACAAATGATTAAAAACCCTAGAAATGACATATAATTGATTGCAGCGCCATAACGGTATTTCGTGGAACTTTTTAGTCTATGAATTAAATCTTCATTTTTTTATTCTCTATCATTTTTGTCATATTCATTTTTTCCATAATGTAAATACTTTTCGAGTAAATGACTAAAAACCCTAGAAATTCAATAAAATTGATTGCAGCGCCATAACGGTATGTTGTACAACTTTTTAGTCTATGAAAGAAATCTTCATTTTTGTATTCTCTATAAATGTTGTCATATTCATTTTTTCTACATATCGACTACTTTCTGAGTAAATGAATGGTTTATATCAAAATTAGGTGAACACTGTGCCTCAGCCTCCCCTATTTTTTGTCCGATTTACTCCAAAAATATAGAAATCTTACTCTATGACTACATAATAAACTGTCAAAATTTCAGCTTTCTAGCTTTAGCCGTTTGGCTGGAATTTTTATCACGGACGGACGGACATGCATATTTCGACTTAGAATTTCACGACAATGGTGTTGAAATTTTTTTTCTACGATGAGTATTAAGGGGCGTGACAAACTTCGTACCAAAGTTATAATACCCTTGATTAACATCATACGTGTATAAAAATTTAGAAGGTATTTAAATACTAAATTAAATTATACATCTCCGGATATGAGTATTTTCAAGAATTTTTTTATTTATTATTGAGAATTTTGTTTTTTAGGCAGAAAAAAATTAGTTTTAAATTTAATTTAATTTTTGAGATATATTCGGAGTAAAGAAAAAATGAATATAAAAATTAAGATTTCATTAATTGATCAAAAAGTTCCATGGCAAATGTGCAATTCTATCAAATCACTTGAAATGTTAAGAAATTAATTAAAATCGTTATGATTATTAATTTTACGATCAACATTTTTGTTTTTTCCCAATTTTCCCTTAAATATTTCTTAAATTTTCGATAAAACCTCATTAAAAAATTCAAATCTCCTAAATTACAAGAGTATTGTTCGGACATCTATTTTTTCTAACATATCTAACAGAAAATAAATATTTGGCCAACCGGTGATCATTAGGGTGGGACATTTCGATAAATTTTTTTTTATTTTTTATAAATATCAGTTTTTTAAAAGAACAAAAAAAAACGAATATGTCAAAAATTATATTGAATAAAAAAGTTAATATTTTATTAAAATACGAAATAATTGCACGCCCTGTCGTTATTGCGCTGTAATCAATTTTCTGTTGTTTTTAATCATTTGTATTGAATTTGCTAAAAATTTATTTATTGTCACTAAAATATATCAAAAACGACTGTCAACAAAAAACTAAATTTTACAGGTGACCGGAAAAAACGTAGCTTTTAGTACTGTTGGCATTACATTTCGATTACATATTTTGACAATGTTACAATTTTTTAATATTTATTTTTGTTATGTCAATCGATTTAGTGGTACTATTTTTGATTCAAGTGATTTTCGACAAAAGTGGTTGATTGCCGTGCTTGATATTTCGGTGACGATATACAATATTGGTATATTATATTCGGTGCAGTCAATTATTTCTTCTATCCTACAAGTAAATTGTCACTCACTTTCTTAAGCCGTTGTTAACTTTCATACCGGTACGAGGGGTGTTTGTACACCCCAGAGATTCTATTTTTCGAATCATTTTGAAACTATCGATCAGCACTAACTTAAAGTTCTTCTACGGTTCAGTAGTATAGGAGTAATAGTAGAGGTCAAAGACGAAAACGACGTTAGGCCGCACCATGAAAATTATTGATGCCATCATCATAAGACAATTTTTAAAAAAAACTTACGTCAGAAAATGAAAAAAAATTGGTAGTTCACCGAACTTGATCGTTTTTTCGGCGGTTTTTAAAAAGTGACACAATTTTGATATGGTTTTGAAACTTTGTATTTTTAAATTATTTTTTTGAAGTTTCCAGCCTTTTTGGTCAAATAAATTTTTTTGAAAAAGTTAACCCTTTAAGTCCCATATATTTTGAATATGAATGAGTATTTTTAACGTGCCAGTTTGAAAGTTGATTTGACCGGAATACTACAAAATCTACAAAAAAATAGGTGTACTTAACCATGCCATTTTTTTTGCACGAAAAAACAGGATAAATTGGAGAAAATTTTTCAATTCACAGGATTTAATTTTTCAAAAAACAGGATAATCACAGGATATTTTGAAAAAAATTTTAGTAATAAAAATAGTAGAATATAATAGAAAATAGACTAAAAACGTTTAGAGGTCGCGCATTCGGTTCGGGTCAATTGTAAAAAATATGCACATTTTTCATATTTCGGCCTATAACTTTTGAATCGTTACATTTAAAAAAAATATTATAAAGTAAAAAATTATAGCTTATAAAATTTCCTTTAAAATGGTCTATCATTTTCCTATATTAAAATTTTAGGTATTAGAGGGAATATTTTAAAATATTTTATTTTTGTTTAAAATTTCATCCAAATTTTATTTATTCCCATACCCAAGTTTTCCACCCCCGCCATATTTAAAATGCTCAACAAAAAAATTTAAAATGCACCCTACTATACAGCTGTAATTTTTTAATTAATTAAAATAGTTCTACAGGGTGCGCCATCTAGACAGGGCCTATTGAAATGTTGAATAACTCCGCCATTTTTCAGCCGATTTTGGAAAATG